>VYXB01002304.1:0-44706 GCA_013397135.1 Pachyramphus minor
AGGTCTCTCCAGAGTCTTCTCCATGCTGAACAACACCGGCTCTATCAGCCTGTCTTCATAGGAGAGGTGCTCCAGCCCTCCTGTGGCCCTCTTCCAGTGTCACTTCTGTGAGTCGGTGTCCTTCTCATATTGGGGACCCCAGAGCTGGGCACAGCACTCCAGGTGGAGTCTCATGAGAGTGGAGCAAAGGGGCAGAACTGCTTCCCTGGACCTGCTGGCCACACTGCTGCTTTTGATGCAGCCCAAGACACAACTGGCTTTCTGTGCTGTGAGAGCACATCGCCTGCTCATGCTGAGCTTCTCATTAAACAACGCCCTTGAGTCCTTCTCCTTGGGTCTGCTCCAAATCCATTCTCTGCCCAGCCTGTGTTTTTGTTTGGATTGCCCCAACCCACGTGCAGCACCTTGCACTTGGCCTTGTTGACCTTCATGAGGTTTGCATAGACACATCTCTCAAGCTTGTCAAGGTCCCTCTGGATGGCATCCCTTCTCTCCAGCATGCTGGCTGCACCACACAGCTTGGTGTTCTTGGCAGACTTGCTGAGGGAATACTCAATGCCACTGTCCACGTTGCCAACAAAGATGTTAAACAGCACTGGTACCAGCACAGACCCAGGGCAATGGCATCTGTCACTGTTCTCCCCTTGGACATCAAGCCATTGACTGCAGCACCTTGAGTGTGACTGTCCAGCCAGTTCCTTATCCACTGAGTGGTCTGTCTGTCAAATCCATGTCTTTTTAGTTTAGAGACGAGCATGTTGTGTGGGACAGTGTCACAAGCATTGCACAAGTCCAGGTAGATGATGCCATTTGCTCTTCCCTTACCCATCAATGTTTTAACCCTGTGGTGCAAGGCCACCAGATTTGTCAGGCATATTGTTGTCAGTGCAGCTATGGTGACTGTCACCCGTCACTTCCTTATTTCCCAGGTGCCTTAATATAGTTTCCAAGAGGGTCTGCTCCATGATCTTGCCGGGAAGAGGGGTGAGACTGACTGGTCTGTCTTCCTTTCTTTCTTTTTTAAAAGTAGGGGTCATGTTTCCCTTTCTAATGTTGCCGTTTATGTGAACTATGAGCTGATTTGCCATTTATGTAGAATATGAACTTCATAATGATTTTATTTCAGTCTTACTGCAGGGTAGCACATTTTTTTCTTACAGATGGTAGATATTTCTTATTACAGCAAATGAAAGAAAAATCACTACCAAAATTGCTTTTCTTTTGCTTCTCCAGTTTCTTGGTAGTGTGGAGGGAAGTGGTGGAATTGCTGCTTTTGTATAGTTGAATAGGATAAACAATTTCAAAATCTCTTTCTAAAATTTGTGCCTGTATCTTAATTCAGGATTGAATTAAACACTCCAAAACTTGTGGTTTTTTGAGTATCCAAACGGCATTGGCTTTTAGTTGATTGTTATTTAATTGGGTGGTCCTCCCCTGAAAATTAAGGTAGTGCTTGTCTAGTTTAAATATTATAATTTTGTAAGCCAAATTTTAGTTTTTCTTCTGTGTGTATACACGCTCTTTAAATCTGTAAGTTTGGAGTAGCATTGCTTTTGTGAAATGTTCAGTGACCACTGAGCAGAATTGCAAAAATTCAAAGCTATGGTGGAGCTCTTGCATTAAAATGAGCATTATCTTATGATCTCTAGTCCTGTTAGGAAACAAGGCAAATAAAGGCATCTAGTAGGTGAAGAAAGCAGAATGCCTTAGTGATTCTTTCCACGTGGAGGAACTGGCTTACTTGCTTTCATGCATGCAGAATGTTTTGTTGAATTGCTTTCTTGCCTGTTTGTCATGGACTTAATACTTTCCAGTCTTAGGAGTAAACCTACTGGTGGGCTCCTGACCACTGGAGATGAAGAGAGGGGAGAAAAAAAGAAGGGACAAAAGTCAAGAGGCTAATTTCAACCATTTGAAACTACTGGATTGTCCGTCTTTTTTTTTTTTCTTTTTTTTCCCCCCCTCTTTGGTCAGTTTAGTCATCAGGAAAGCAGAGTTTCACTCTGTGTCTCACAGTTCTACAAACTCACTCTCTAGGGTGTATGACATAAATTTCTGTAAACATGAAAGTTCTTGCTGCTCTGCTGACAGGCAGCTGGTAAAGCTGCTCTGCAGAGGGGAGCTGTAATGTACCAGTTCAAAGCAAAGAAGAGGCAGAGTGCTCTACAGCCTCGTGGTACATAAAGAAATACATAAATTACAATTTTGGAAAAGACTTTTAAATTTATTTTTTGAAACTGAGATGTAGATGTGCAGAGTTGTACGTATTTTCTGATAGTTATTTTTCTTATTTTTTTTCCATCAATCCTTTTTGTTAGTCCTTCTAATAACAGAACAGTAGCCTGTTCAAATTTGGTTTTTTAAATGAATCACTGGCACCTTGCACAAGTATAAGGAAAAACAGAGTGACTGTTACCTTTTTGTTCTTTCAGCACTAAGTGCAATTCTCCAGTTCTGGTGCACAAATAAGACTTTAGTAAATTCAACAAATTGCTCTACTCCTTCATGGAGGACTCTGTCATGTGAAGTCACGATCGGCAGCCCTTCCATGGCTGATTCTGAAGATGATTGGTCTCTCTCTGCCCCCCTTTTCCTCATCTTTTTTCTTGATTGCACAGAGACAATCAACCCAACTTGTTTTTTCAATTAGTGTTGCTGACAACTTGTTTTTACTTTGTTTTGAAACCACAGAGAATTGGAAGTTCTTTTAAATGAGATTAGGCCTTAGTCTGGATTTCTCTAGGAGCAGTAGCAGGAATCTTGAAAGGATTGAAACAGGTAGGCTGAAAAGCATCAGGTGTTTGTGGATCTCTCTGAAAAAGATGATTTAGATCAGCATCCATTATAAGACATTAAAGACTGTTTTCCTGATAGCCAAAATATTTCTTTCATGATATGAATGTGGGAAATCATGTATAGATATGTGAACAGGCAGTGAAGAATAAGCAAGTCTGATAATAAATATTGTTAATTCTAAGAAGCCATATAAAACCGATGCTACATATCTTCACATGATTGTATGTAATACAATAGCATTCTACTTTGATTTTATTGTTCTTCGTTGTTCTTATATGTGTGAGAAACCAACCCCTCCCATTCACCCCCACCTCCCAGTATATGAATTTTTTTCTGGAATTAGTCCAGGTTATTTTCCAATAGGCACTGGCTTCTCTGGCCATAACGATGTTCATTGTAAGATGGAGTTGAAGGCCATGGGATCTAACATTGCATTTTCTTTTGGCTTGTTCAGCTTTCTCTTAAGTTTTATCCTACCTCTGAACTACTTCCTTTTCATCCTTGTTATTTCAGCGATCAGTGAAACTCTCTAACATATTTTGTGTAAATTACAGTAATACATTCAACCATAAGTCAGCCATAAAATTACCTTTATGAATATGCTTTGCAATTGGAAAATATTGCAGTGAAGTGTGAGTAACCTCCATGTCTTGTGAAAAGTACATGTGCTTTTCTGAATAGTAAGTGCAAGTTTTATTTAATCAAACTAATCTTTGACTGGGCAAGAAGTAGTTTTTAGCAGATAGAAAAGGGTTGGTTTTATTTTGAACAGTATGTTATTTGTAGTCCTGTTCTGCTGTAGTACTGAGATATTAATGTGTTTCAAATAATGTAATTTTATTATTTTGTTTTTAGGAGAATGACATCTTCCTGGGCTGGGAAAAGGGAGCTTACAAGAAATGGGGAAAGAGTAAGAAGAAGTGCTCTGATCTAACACTAGAGGAAATGAAAAAACAGGCTGCTGTCCAGTGTCTTCGCTCTGCTTCTGATGAAGTAAGTTGGGACTATTTAATAGATTCTTAAGGCTTTATGTCCTTCTTTGTGTTAGATATCTTTACCTTGTGATGTTCGTCGTTTAATTGTGCCTTCTTAAAATGAAAGTTCACCAAAAGTTCTCCAAGAATTCTTTATTTTTCTTTAGGAGATGATGAAATCTGTGTATGGCAGCATGATTTCACCAAAGATTCTGTACTGTGTAATGTCATGCTTTCTGTAAGCCCTCGCCTGTTCTTGTCAGGGACAGTTGCAATGCATCAGTTTGTGTTGAATTTAAAACAAAGCTTTGCATAAAGGTAATACCCAAAATTCTAAATTGACTTTTTGTTGTGTGTGAATAGAGAGGACTGGAATATTTGGGCAGAAAGGCATCTTGCTTTGTGCGTGCTACGTGTGTAATCCAGAACTGCTAAATAAAACACCACGTATGGGCAGCAAGTGTTCACTTCCCAGATTACAGGAGTGAGTGGAAGTGGAATTGAAGTGCACTGCCTGGAGAAGGTGAGGAGAGGTGAAGGTAACAAAGGCAGCAAATACCATGTAGCTCAACGGAAAAGTGGACAAAGGACTGTTGAAGGAAATGTTTAAAAAAGAAAAAACAATCTGTAGCACAGGTCAAAAAAAGCTCTCCAGGGAGGTTTTTGAGACAGCAAAAGTGAGAAGGTCTATCTTTTAATTTACAGGACTACAAATACTCTGATCTGTTCCTACTGTATGAAGAAACTACCCCACCCATGCAGCCTGGTTGCTTTATTGCTCCATACACCTTCCTAGTCATGGTTTGTGCTTGCACAAGCATTTGGGTGGTAATGTGGAGAACTGGATTGGGAAAGTGAATCAGTTTCCTGAGATTAACCTGGTTGGGGTGGAGGAAACGTTAACCCAGAGAGGTTTCCTGGTCAAATTTGTGGCACAAACACTTGTGCCACATGGCTGTGGAAGGTATGTAGCCAAGAATAATCAAGAAGATGGGGATGATTTGGTTACTCCCACCACCTTCAGCAGCATTGGTATCGTGTACTGGCTTACTGTTTGTGAAGCTTGAGTATTTGTTCAGTTGCTAAATTCCTAATTGACTACCTGGGAGATTTCTGAACTCCCATTTGCCCATTACTTATTATCCTAACAAAGTGATGCAAGTATAATTTTGTTGGTAATTTTGCTCTCATCCTTACAGAATACTGAGGTAAGCACTCTGACTACTGTAAAAGTTAATTTAAATATGAAGCAAATATGAAGAAATAATTGCAAGAAGTAATGTCCTTCTTGAGGATATGACTTTCTTTATGTACTTATTTTATGAAAAACAAAAAGTAGGTTGCATACAAAGACCACAGGAATACTGATGATTGATTTTTAGCTTTAGAAAGTACTGTGCATCTCCCCATAGCTGAAAATCAAGCAGCATCATTTAGAGCTAAATTTATATTGTCTAGAGAAATGTAGTTGCAGAGAAAAAGGAAGAAGGTGAACTTCTTAATAACCTAAAAGAGGAGAGAAAGGGAGGAAACCATTCAACTGTACTTTTGAAAGAATAGAAAGGTGTGTGATCTGAAAGGTTGAACAAGTAACTTCCACCTTTGACTCTTGTCCCCTTGTCAAATTTATAGTGTTCAACATTAATCTCTAATCTGCGACCTGTAGACTTGTGTTATTTCAGAGCTGTTTTGACTTCTGTCGCATGATCAGACATTGAAGCTTGCACATTTGTTGTCATTAATGAAATTGTAGGTCATAATTTTTTAATGTATTTTCAAACAAAGAATCGAACCTTTTAACCTTGAAAAAAATTGTTACTTCAAGCTGTTCTGTAGGAAGTTTAGCACATGCATTTCATGAGAGAAATATACACTGCTTTTATTTTTTCCTCTAGAGTGGGGGGATACTAGTTCCTTTCATATTAGTGATACTTTAACTTGTAAGATCTCTTTTCTGCTTTTACAGACACATTTTTCATGTTGTCATGTTTTTGGATTTAAGTTTGTGTGCTATTCTGGTGGGAATAATCAGTAGATTTTGGACTGTGAAACACAATGTTAAAATGCTGTTTTTGCTGAGGCATTCAAGCTGCTCCACTCAATGTTCACGATTTCATCTCTGCAAGAAGATAAAAACTCTGTGAATTGTAGTTGAAATTGTTAATTAGTGGTGTGTGAGGAGTGTTTATAAATTATAAATTGTTGAGATATAAATAAATACTTTTTTCCCGGTGCCGCTTGAATTTTTTTTAAATAGTTTTCTGAATCATCTGAAAATGTTTAAATGTAGAGATATTTTTTTTGTTGTCAAATTAGGTAGATGTGTTATTAGATGTATTATTTGTAAGTGGTCTGATAATAGTCCACATGAGTAGTTCTGGAGCTTGCTTATGATTTTTCTTTCCTTCTGTGATCCTATTTTCAAAGTAGGTGGATATGGAAATACCAATATGCTCACATGATATGGAGCACTTGCTCCTTCAGCCTAACCTCTTCTTTTGACCTTAGCATTGGAGCAAAGCAAGCAAGGTTGGGGTAGCCCCATTATTGGGAATAATTGAAAAAGGTCTTAATGTATTTCAACCTAAATGTATTTAAATAATATTTTATTTAAGTGAAATTATTACAGTGTTTCCCCTGCATGTGTCTGTAGACAGAGTATATATACACAAACAAACACAGAAAAACCAGAATAGGGAGACAATTCAATGACAACTTTAGGATTTTGCAGCCTGATGGTTTAGAGGAAAAAGTGTGCAGAGAATGAAAAGGTAATGAGGGTCAATAATAACTTTTCTGACTCTCATAGGAAATTACAGGGATCTGAGTAATGCAATTTTGATTTTTGCATTTAATTATTTAAACCAGTAATGTGTTGAGAAATTGCAGACAGTCTGCCTCCCTCTTCCTACCAGTAATCGAAGGTCTTAAAATTGGGTGATGGCTTCAGAAAGATGCTTGGTGGGGAGAGGAAGTCATAAAATGGATTGGATGAAAATCAGCTTGATAGCAGTAAGCACTGCTTGGTCAGACTTTCATTTAATGGCTGAAACAAATATTTTGAAATCTTCCCTTGTGCATTTTTATTTACATACTATTCAGTCTTAGGGTGTACTTTATTTAGTAGCTTGAATTCAGTTTTTCCTCTCATTAAAAAGAGTAATGCTGTAAAACACTAGTCTGAGACAGAAATCCAAGGTTCTAGTTGTAATTTTATGCTGCAGAAAAGAAACATTTGACTTCAAGAAGACTGCAGTTTGGTGTTTATTTCTAAAACATTTCCTAAGTTAGGAGTATGACAAGTCAGAGAAGCTGCACTGCCTCACTGTGTCTTGCAATGGCAAAGCGTGTTGTGGACTAAGTGCTTTTGTGAGAGGAGGCCTGACTTTGACAGACACCACTTGGCATATGTAAGGATGCAAATTGTTTGTGTGTATGTTCTGAGGGCAGTATTTTTTTGTGTGACAAGCATTTTGGTGTCTCAGATTATCTATATTTGTGTGAATGAATCCTAGGCTGCAGATGCTCTTGGTGCAGTCAGCAGCAGGAGAAATGTAAGTACATTGCAACTTGCCAGAAAATGAAGACAGAATGATGGTGAGAAGAACTTCTAAGACAAGTACTTTAATGTAGCAATCAATTGCTATTCTTACTGCAGTTCTAAAGTTTATTTTTTCTGAAACACTTGAGTGGAATATAAATAGCAGTTAAAATACGTGCTGAAGAATTGCTCAAATTTTGTAAAACTTATTAATATTGACCTTGAGTAGAGATTTTATCTTAATTTTTATCCTGCTGAAGTGTAGAAGAAATTTTCAAATGTTGGTATGCAATTAACTGGCAAAGGAGGGATATCTATTCTAATGAAATGTTGGGTTAAAAAAATTAATGTGTAGGAGTGGGGAATATTTATATGAAAGTCCTTGAGGAAAGTAAGAAATTTTATCCTGAAATTACTGCCTCAAATTTTAAGTAAAACCAGTTGATCTGTCAATTATTAATATTTTTTTTGTTAGTTTTGTTGCCGTTTTTTTTTTAATTCCTGTCTGGCACACCTAAAACCGAGTTTAGTTTGTTTCACGTTTGAAATGTTGGGATTTTTTTTTTTGAGACTTCTAATTCTGAAAGTTTTAATTATTTTGGATTTGAATAATGAAAATTGTCAGTAGCAAGACAGAAAGTCTTTGAGACTCATAAATTTAGTAAAAAAGTAGGAGTTTAGAAATTCAACTGTGTTATTTTTTGCCAGGTGGATACTGGGAGCAAGACTGGAATTAGAGGTTACTTGTTGAGACTATGTATAAGAATTTTCAGTCAGTATACTTGCTAGTAATAATACTGAAATTATTTATGTGCCTGTCCACTGGTCATAAATCCAAGCTTAATTAGCTTTTACCTGACTAGGTTTCTGCTGAAATTTGCATTGCTCAGTAGCCAGAGCAGGTCTTCAGCTGTGCTGTTGCAGTTCTTCAAGGATATAGTTAACTCAGTGAACACTTGCAGTGTGACACGTGAAGCTGCACCCCAAGATTGTGCCAGAGTTTCAGTTAAAGCAGCCGCCGTGTCCTGTGCTGAAGCGTTTGAGGACAGTTTAAGGATGAGCAAAGGAAAACAACTTCCTGTGGATCTTACTTTCTGCACCGATGAAACCAGAGCTTCTTTGAGTGTAGGTGGCCACTGCACCTAAGGTGTTCCACATCCTGAGGCATTCCTAGTGTCTAATGCTGCTGATCTCCCAGGGCATGTCGGAATGGGCGTCAGGCAATGGGGTCCATTTCTGAACTAACCAAGCGCTCAGAATCTGCGAACTGCTGCATGAAACCATGTACATGTCAAAGTAAGAGTTAGTCTTGGTTGATAGATATTAATGAATATCTATCTAATGAAAATAATGAATTTTGAAAAAGAACTGCTCTAATATATTTGACAAGAACACACAGTGCCTTCCATCCCACTGTTCTAAGAAATTACTGCTTGGGTGTAACATGGAAACATAATTGGCTAAACTTCATAACTCATATGGGAGCACATAGAGGAACAAGTGTGGCTCTACTGAACAGTTTTCTTAAAAATTTTGCCTGGTAATTTTATTCTCAAATGTGCCTTGCTTTCAGCACAAACTTGAGATGTGTCTAAAATAAGATTTTGTTGAAATTTTCTTAGCATTTGTCATCTTTCTTACTCAAAGTGCAGAACTGTCAAACTTCATAGAATCCTAGAATGGTTTACCTTGGAAGGGATCTTAAAGATCATCTCATTCCAACCCCCCCTGCCATGGGCAGGGGCACCTTTCACTAGATCAGGTTGCTCGGAGTCCCATCCAGCCTTGAACACTTCCAGGGATGGGACATCCATGCAGTTACTACAGTTCTTCACATAAACCTTATTTGAAGAAATAATCTCCTAATGAATCAGTTGGCTGTGATTCCACATGTGAGTGTGTTTTTTATTGGGTTACTCTGCCTAACTGATGTGGTCTCCAAGGATTATGGTGTCTCTGTGCCAGGTAGACCAAGGCACTGTTGCATAATCTGCCTTGCACTTTGCAATAGTGGTGTGCAAGAACTAAGGAAAAAGGAGTTGAGGAGTCTGTAGCACAGGGACTATGTTTCTTTTCTTTTGGTGTAAGATGCAACATTACTAGATGATGTAGAATTAATTTTAATCACTGATTTATTTCTGTTGTTCCTTGCTTCTCTGATGTAAGCCAGTATTAATTAGGTAATACACATGGCCACTACACTGGGGTACCAGGGAATAGGGTAGTAAACATTAAATGGTTTCTTAGGTGATTGAATTTACACATTTTCATATAACTAGAAGTGACATGAACAGAGTGTTAATGTAAAGATACAGGACAGACAAGAACCAAGCAAGTTGTGTAAAAGCCATCTTAACAAATCAGAAAGGTGAAGTGTGTGTTTGAATTTAGTAAAGCAAAAAAATGAAGTTAAGATTCCGAAACAGCAATAATGCTTCTTTGAAGCACCTGTCCAGACAAGCTCAGTAGTAAGCATTTGTGTGTGCCTGAGGATGATTGTTCAGTCACTTTCCAGGAAATGCCAAAATGCCTCACAAAACCAGTGAATGTCATATTCCTTTTGGGTTGTATCCAGTTGGGCTTCTGGAAAGGGATATACTAGCTGTTTCTAGAACACACAGCGTCATTTGGAAAGGGATTTTAAAAATAACTTCAGATACCATATAGGAAATTGAAGTGAATTTGTCTTGCCAAGGTAACCATCACAGAACAAATTAATTACAATAAATCAATTCCTTTTTGCTTATGACTTTGGCACTTCAACAGATATTCATAGTACCACGTATCTGATTTGTCATGTTACTGAAGCTGCTCTGCCAACTGTAATAGAAACTTTAATGGAAGTTGACAAAAGTTTTAATTATTCAAATTTTTGCATGTGTTTTCTTGATATAGGAAAGGTATCTGTTGAACTGGAGAAGTTCTTTGTGAGAACTTAGTCTGCTTCATAATATTACTTAAGTATTTCCCATAGATGACTATCTTGGAGGCTAAAAGTATGTGTTCAGTATGACTGAAAGTCATTTCACCTTGTATATACTCCCAGTGCTAATGGGAGCAAACCAGGCCAAGGCAGTTCTCCCCTGGCAGCAGCTGCTCTGGTGAGTCTGGGTCACAAAGTTGGCACATGCGCCTCATGGAGGGAGGAGGCAGCACAGTCCTTCAGGCTCAGGCAAGACCATGAAAATGCCCGAGGAGTGTGTTACAGAGTTCTCCTGAATAATGTCTTCTGTTCCATCACAGAGCAGTGTCATTAGATTATAATTTTCCTTAATTTAGAACAAACATTTTCACCCAAAATTTGAATTGGGGTCCATTCTGAATTCTTATCATACACACAAGCAAACTTGAACTAATGTGGCAGAGTACCTGCTGAGGAAAGTTCAAGTGTCCTTTCTGCTTTTCGCTTGGTGCAGAAATGAGCTGTTGCATAATTGGTGGGAACACACTTTAAAAGTTACTCCTGTTGCATTGATAATAGAGATAAGAACGTTTGAGCATCTGCAAGCTGAAGTACTGTGATTAAGTGAAGTCTCAGAGCAGCACTGTTTACAAGGATAGTAAGTCCTTTGTGGCTTTGAAGTCAGCATGTTTGTTTATAAGTGATTAATCAAGAAGACTAGTTTATAGTGAGGAATTATAATTTCTTGTGGGGATAACTTTTATTTCAATGTAGCCTGCTAATGGGAGGGAGCTATCAGAATCAAGTTTTAAATAACAGAAGTCAGATTAGCTGCTCTAGTAACCTACATTTAGGGATAGCATGTTCATTTGAAGTTAATTTGAGCTGGCAGTTCATCTCTTTTATCGAGAATTAGTAAATAATGTGCTATTTATTATCTCTCTCTCTCTCTCTCTTAGAAGGTGTTGTGTGAAGTGATGAATTACAGCTCTGAAAATCTGAGCCTGATCCTAGTTATGTGCCAGATTTGTAATTTACCTTTCCTAGTGCTGTTTTAATACAGAAGACAGGACTAAGAGAATTGTAAGCAAGATTTTTGTTTCCTTGTTGGAGAACTTTGATTTTTGTGATACTAAGTCAGTTTGCTTGGAAATTGATATTCTAAAGTCACACATTAATTGAAGATTAATACTTGCATCAAGTATTCATGAGCCCCGAAAGAGAAGTTAATAAGTAGAATTTGTTTTTCTGACTGGTTCAATATCTTTGTTGTAAATCATCATGTATTCAAGTGAAAAAATAAATATTTAATTGTGTTCTCACTACTGAAGGATCAAAAAGGTTGTACAAGTAAGCATACACTCTTAAATGTTTCTTTGTGTCATTCCCCTTATGATGATGGAGGAAAATTCCATCATGTGAACTGGAACCTTTTTTATGCCTTTGAACTCCACCTGGATTGAACACCCCAGGGAGGCTGCTCTTTTGGTGGAATTATTTATTCATTCATTTATTCACATGGTGGTGATCCTGGACTGAGATTTTTTTTTTAGGCCTTTTTTAGTCTTTCTTGAGCACCTCCTGTGAGAGTACTTGTAATCAGAGGAATTATACTGTGTCAGAATGTTAAAAAATGAAAACCTAGACTTTTATCTAGCTCTCATCATCCCACAAAATATAGAAATAGATGTGTGGCTGCAATGAATCACATTTTGTGTCTTATTCAGTTCACGTGGCTTAACAGCTGATCCATATGGAACAGCTACATAATCCTGCACTTGGTGACAGGCCACATGTGAAGAAAACAGTCCTGGTACAGTCAGAGAACCATCTCCTCTGGAAAGTCCTATGGCCTGTTAAGTGAATTATTTGAAACTATTAATATATTGATTTACTTTAATTTCTAGACTGTTTGAACTTGTATTCTGTGAAAGGAGCCTCAGTATTCTACTCTAGCTTACTTACCCTGTTTCAGCAGGGGTTTGAATCTCAAGAGGTGCTTTCCAACCTAAACAATTCTGTGTGTTTGGGAAAGGGAAATGAGGATTTGTTTTCAAAGTCTATGCTAGGAAGCTCTCAAAACCCTAAAAGTAAATGAGTGATTACCTTAATTGTTCAAGTAAGATGAAGTGTAATGCTTTTGCTTTTCAAAAAGCTTAAAAGAGAGCAAGGACTTTTGGGGCCTGAAGTGACAAGACATATGTATTAAATATTTAAATTGCACAGTTCAAAGCTTCTGGGGAAAACTGGAAGTGAAAACCCAAACCCAAACAAAACCCCCCAGACCAAAGCCCTTTGAGTTGTACAATCTGATGGAATTTCTCAGTTACTGTGTATATATTTACAGTACTTCAGATGTGGAAATCTCTTTCTAAGTAGAGGCTATCAGAATTTTGTTTCCCTTTTCTCTGTCTAGAATTTTTGGCTATTCCATGCAAATCTGCAGTACACAATATACATTTGCATGGCATTTTTTCGATGGAAGTATGAGACCTGTAACTAGACATCATTACTGGATGATGGGAAGAGGTGAAAGCTCAGTGCCAACAGGAAACTTGCTGAGCAATGCTATCCTCAGTTCCACAGTATAACTATGTGAAATCATAATGGTGCTATTTGTGATCAAATTCAGGAAGAGCTTGTTAAATTTCCTGTTGGTGACTGGGCTCTGCTTGTTTGCAACATTCAGAACTAACCTGCTAGCAGAGATGAATATCAACACGAATTAAAGTGCTGTGGCAAGAGTCTGAGAGGATCTAATATTTAACAGCTTCTTACCAAAACTCTCAGAACACAGAAGCCAGTGCCCACTGTTAACATAGGCAAGAGTTTTTAGTGGATTTGAATTTGGTGTACATAATATTGGGTTTTTCCAAGGTTCACAATTTAACTGAATGTTTTAAATTCATAAAAATATTTCAGAAGTAACTACACTTACAGATTCAATATCTTCTGGGAACATTTTTTGCAGCTTTGCAGAGGTGTGAATGTATGTACGGAAGCAGTTGGATTGCTTTAGACTAATGAGTTACCACTTGTCATCTGTAACTGCTCTACTTGCAAAGTAGCACATATTCAAAAGGTCTTTGATTTAATATTTGACATTGTATGTGTGTGTGTGTGCCCTTGTGTTTAAAAAAAATTACTAACCCAAAAAACCTCAAAACCAGTAAACATATCTTCAAATATATATAAAAACTTCTGTGAACTTTGCTGTTGTTTTTTTTTTTTAATTGGTTTCATTCTTCATTATGCAGAACTGCATTAATTTGACTCTGAATAGAGTCATGTTGGTCAGTGAGGAAGACACTGGCTATTAGTCCTGTAACTTCAGCAGTCAGATTGACTGTTCTTGTTCATGCTGGGTGAGTTCAGAAGCTTAATTTATCTGTTAGCACAGTCACTCCTGTGCCAGTAACATAACACCTATCCTTTATGTAATCCTCCCCTTGCTTCAGCCAGCTGATGAAAAGCCAAAAAGAACAACTTTTGGTGGAACTGGATGTATATTAAATCAGGGAAGGAAAAAGAAATATATTGAAAACAGTAGAACAGAATAAAATGTGTTTGGTGTGCAGGAAATATTGTTATGCAAAATAAAAAATATTAATTAAAAAATGACATGCTGGTCTTTGTAGCTTGAATGAGAGAAACAGGTTAGTAGAAATCTGGGACAGACAACTGTGAGGTTTAAGCCTTTTGTGATGGAGTTACAGAGGCAATCATAATTGGGCACTAAGACTTCCACATTGAAAAATGTACTATTTGGGGACTGTCTTTAAATTTGAACATAAGCAAAGTACTTCAAGCAGATCACTTAATTTTGTTAACTAGTTGTGTCCTATTGCTCAGAGCCAGTGACTGGAACACCTTACTTTCTGGCAGTGGGGTTGTTACAGCCTACAATGCATTAACTTAAACAATAAAAAAACCAGCAAATATTTTCGTTTTCCAAGAACACCATTGTCGTATAGGAAATAATTGCCATGGCATTTGTTGCATTAAGTCTGTGGCTTGTTTTTATATACTGCAGTAACAAGCTGAGTGAGGGATCTCCAGACTGTTGGTGTTCTGCACAGTGGGTTCCCACCCCCCCTCTTTCAAAGCGAGCGCTGTCTCCTTCAGCGCGGTGCAGGACAGCGAGCGGCGTCAGCTGACTCGAGTATTAGTTTCATGGTACAGGGGGAAATGAAGCATTTGTTTCCAAAAGTTTTCACTCCTTCGGTGTAATGGTGAGCATATTCTTGCTGGTTTGGGGCATTTTTTTTTTGAATTGATGTTATAATTAAGCTGAAGAAGTAAATCTGTATTTTTTTTTTAGAGTGTTTGCTACAGGTGTCTGTTTGATTAGACAGTTCAGGGAGCTGAGGAAAACCAAGGCCGGCTCCTCCTCTGTTGGCCTTTTGGGGGGGGGGAGGAGGGAGAAGTCAGGAGTGATATTGGCATAAAGTGACATATTATTACAACTGCATAACTTCATCCATATTACTGTCCTGCTTGGCTCTTTCTAAATAATTTAATTTGTGTTGGTAAATTTCCTAAAGTAGAAGATGCCTTCTAAAGTTTGATATTGCTAAGTCACCCTCAGTTAAGTATGTGGCATAAAGGTTTATATTTAGCACTTCAGTGCAGCAATGCAGTTAGGAATAGAAAATTGCTTTCTTTCTCACTTGGCTGCAAATAATTAAAGTTCAGAAGTTAGCATATAAGTAATTGCTTCAATATATGATTTTTCAAATGTGTGTTTCTGACAGTGAATTAAACAAATTAGTTTCACTGTATGAATTAACATTCTTTTTTCCATGTTATATTCTTGTGCTTTAGCAACGTCATATTTCTCAGCAATTTCTGGCCAGTGATTATGAGAGAGGAGAAACTGTTAGATCTTGGAAAAAATGAAATCTTTATACCACCGTGGTGACACAGCTTTTTTTTTTTTTTTTGACACAGCAAACTCTTTTTTTTAAATGCATTTCTGTAACTCCATATTTGATTGGTGTTACTTTTGGAGAGAATACATGTTCCATAATTACATGCACAGAAGATGCATGTAAATTCAGAAGGTGAGATGATTTTCTAGGGAGTTTATATAAGTTTCTCCAAGTATGATTGGAACTGGAGTTCCAGTGATGATGGAGTTGATCT
Source organism: Pachyramphus minor (assembly GCA_013397135.1). Taxonomy (NCBI): domain Eukaryota; kingdom Metazoa; phylum Chordata; class Aves; order Passeriformes; family Tyrannidae; genus Pachyramphus; species Pachyramphus minor. The sequence goes on from VYXB01002304.1 coordinate 15,359, forward strand.
TGAGGAAACTGTGCATAGGATGCAAGAAGCTGCGTGATTCTCCCTCATTAGCACTCCTGGCTGTTCAGTGATATGCAGGGGATCTCTTGTATCCTCCTCACAGTTTTGGATTGTTGTGTTTAGCTGTGATTCCAGCTCTGTTTGCAGTTACAGAAAGTGGGAAGTGCAATCTCCAAGCATGATTCCCAAGCATGGAATTAATGAATAGCTACACAGGTGCCTTAGGCATCAACACAGTACCCATCTTACCTAGTTTTCCTTCCAGTAGGAATGGCCATTTCAGGCTGGAGATTGGTGTTTAGTATTTCACTAACTGGAATTCAACTTTTATTCGATTGGAATACCATGGGTTTTCTCAGATAGGTAATAAATATATTGGACTGTTTTGTGTGTGTGCTTATTTTCAGTATTTATGTACAGGAATAGAGAAGGTGAAGAAGGTGCTTATTTTTGCCTCTGCTCTCCTGAGCTAATAACACAATGGGCATTGTAAACAGGCAAAACTGTGGGATGAGTTTTGCATGAAGATACTGTGAAAGCATTTCCTCTCCCACTCTGCCACCCAGGCGTGCATTCTTCCTACTGTTCTCCTTCCTGCTGTTCTTCAGGCAGAAAATCATGCCTGATTTTCTGTATCCTTATAATAGTCCCATTCCCATAGATATAAATTGTGGAACCTAAAGGATCAGGCTTAGCTTTTTGAAATGCATTTTAGTGATCAGTGGGTGCTTGACCTTTTATCCTGAGGCTCCTGGTTAAATCCTCAGTGACACAGTGCAGTAAATGTATCGGTACAGTGTTTGCAAAACCTTGGATATCCAATAGTGCAACAATGTGATCTGTAGTTTGAAACTTCTGGGAGAATGTGTTCTGTGGAATCACTTTGACCTCTAAATCACGTATGTGTAGGAGCAAGTTTATACATACTAATAATTTCTGTTGATTTTAATATGTAGTTACCAGGCAAACAGGAAAATGAGTGTCTGCTAAGTTATGTTTACTGTATTGATATGTTTCTATAAAATGAATATTCTTTTTAGTAAGTTGCTTTTTCTTTTTTCTTTTTTTCTCTCCTGTGGTTTTGTTGTACAGAGCTCTGGCATTGAAACGTTAGTGGAGGAGCTTTGCTCCAAACTGAAAGACCTTCAGAGTAAGCAAGGTGAGGAAAAAAATGTTTAACCTTCTGAGGTTGTGTGTTGTATTCATCAACTGTGCAACATTCTGAGACTTGGGAGTGGGGGACTAGGCTGTTGTTTCAGTAGCTTTTAGTACAAGCCATGCAATTTTAAAATATATTTGAATAATTTCATTCAAATAGTTTAAGCAAATCTGTACTGGTATGCTTTATTTACCTCAGAAATAGCCAGTCACAAATGGAGTTTCCCTCATGAAAAGCTGTAACTGTTTGTATCCTCTATGCCTGCTTTTTTAATAAATGCTCCAAATTCATCATCCCCATTCCTGCCAAAAGTAACGAAAATAAAGTAGGCTTGAATCTGTTCCTTTTGTGTATTGGTACTTGGAAAGAGTAGATTTGCCTCAAAGTAGTTATGTACTAACTATTCTTGTGAAAAGCATCCAAGTAGCCCTCACAGAGAGGTGTACTTAAAATTCCAAGGCTTTGGGGGAATGATCATGGGGACTTCATGTTGTCAAGCTTAGGGCAGAGAGCGTCATGTAAAATTGTGTTGTCTCCAGTGAAAGTTCATTGCACGTATTTGTTCGGACACACAGCAGCAGCCTTGGACACCTAGAGTAGAATTAATGGGCTTATCATGTAGTATAAATAGCTGTAAATAAGGGATAAACATTTACCTGCTTAAAGCATGATTTTAGCTGTTTCTGTTCCCTTTTTCTCTTTCTGAATTCAGCTCTTAGTATTTCATAGTGCTGTGATGTTACAATTTCTTCCTGAGCCAAGGTGATGTTGAGCACTTACTTTGAAAAAAAATACTGTCTCACAGCATTTTTTTTATTTTAAAGGTTTTAATATAAAGAACTAGAAATCTTGAGAATCACTACTCACACAGGAAATATGACTTTACATCCACTCAAAGCACAGCAACTACTGCAAGAATATTTCCTTTTAGTGAAATATGTAAGAAGTTAAATGTGACCAATCACAAAAATATTTAGTCAGATAGTTGAATTTGTAAAATATTTTTTGTGTCTTGTAGCAATGCAGCAGCGGGTTAGGGAAGGGGATGGGAAACAACTGAAAATTCAGTAGGAGGTCTCCTGGGGGGGCATTGCTAGCCATGAGGTTGCATGTAGCTGCTGGCCAGTTAGGTCAGATTTGCAGGACTTAACAAAACAACTGTGGAAAACTTGAATCTTGGGTGGTAACTTGTCATTTCTTTATGTTACCTACAGTGCTTTATGGAAATTTTACTACTATTACAGGTATACATCATGATGCTTTTTGTTAAATGCTGTTATAAAATGCACTTGCTTTTTGAATTTTTCTATTAAGCATTTGGAATTTTCTTCCAAAACAGAGGAGAAGATTCACAAAAAGTTAGAAGGCTCTTTGACTCCTGAGACTGATTTATCTCCCACAGCGAAGGATCAAGTAGAAATGTATGCATTTTTTTTCTTATTGCCTGAGATGCTTTTCTTTTTTCTCCTTTTACTCCCATATTTTAACGCAGTAGAATTAACTTAGTGGGGAATCTGGTTTTGTGGATATTAAAAAATAATTTTTTTCCTGCCACCTTCTTTTGTTAATCTTAAATATTTAAATATGGTACCATGGGCTAGTTTAACTTCTGTCATAGTCCTGACTACTTTTGTTTGACTCTATGCAGAACTCAAACCATACTGTGTTTTAGTTTCCTTAAGACTTAAGTCAATCAGCTAAATTAAAAGCCTTTAAAACAGCATTAATTGACATTAGACTTGCAGGGAGAGAATCAGTTTCCTGGATTCAGAACTCGCTGTCTTCTGTTGCAGAAATGGCAAACAAACCCTTTTACAGCCTTTAAGCTCTTGATAGCCAAAATGATCTATTAGTTACCAAATCCAGGGTTACTGAAGTACCCAGGATTTCTGTCATTGACCTCTCTTGGAGATACAACTGCTTCTGTATGTCTTAATAATAACCTTTGGTAGCAACAGTCTGGAAGAATTGTTACTAAATGGATGATACTTTTTCAGGGAACTGATTGTGCTAATGTGCAGGTAACTGACTTATGAAAGTTTTTAATAGGTTTTCATAAAATATATGTGATTCAGTGTAAATCTCTCTGCAGTCAAACATGTACTACTTTAAACATTGCAGAAAAGCATATTTTAATCTTGTTCCTGTTGCATAAAGCTGTTTAAGCATCTTAAACTACTCAAGAACGAATCTTTTTTTTAGTAGCTTTTTCTTAATAACTGGATGATCAGACTATGTAGAACTTAACAGGTAGTGACTCATTTCATAAAGGAGAATTTTAAAGACTGGAATTCAGGACTCAACTAACTGAAATTCAGGACTTCATTTGTAATCTAAATCAAACATGTTTAAGAAGACTGTAGTGAATTGCTACATTATGTAAAAAACCTGGAGAGAGACCTTCACTGTTGTAAGCATCCACAATTTCTCTATACAGTGATGTTTAGTAGTCTGAAAAGGGAATTGTTTTACTTGTAGACAGTATGTTTTTAAGCATGTATTAATATAAGCACTTAGGAAGCTTATCTTAATTTCCCCTTTGATATCAGTCAGATAATACAGTGAGTGGCATATGCATATAGAGCAAACTAGATTTTTTGGCAATTAGATTGTTGGTGTTTTGGTGTGTTTTTAGTAATACTTTCTAATCTTAATGCTCATCTGAAGCTTTATGATCCGAATGTCCCTTTTGTTTTGCTTTTAGGTACTATGAAGCATTTCCTCCTCTTTCTGAAAAGCCAGTTTGCCTGCAGGAAATTATGACTGTATGGAATAAATCCAAAGTATGCTCTTACTCTAGCTCCTCATCTTCATCCACTGTTCCACCAACTAGCACGGATACATCTTCTCCGAAGGACTGCCACAGTGAAAGTGAAGTAACTAAAGACAGAAGTAATAAAGTATCTGCCACTGTACAGGAAAGAACGCAGCAAAAGAAAAGTAAAAACGAGAAAGAAAACAAATTTAGTAGCAACACTGTTGAAGAGAAGCCTGTTCTGTACAAAAAGCAAGTCCGACATAAGTCTGAGGGAAAGATGCGTCCCCGCTCTTGGTCGTCTGGATCCAGTGAGGCTGGCTCAAGTTCTAGTGGTAATCAAGGTGAATACAAGGCATCAATGAAATGTATCAAAGTAAGACACAAAACTAGAGAGGTTCGGAACAAAAAGGGGCGTAATGGGCAGAGCAGGCTGTCAGTGAAAGCTGGGGAAAAGGCTGACAGAAAAGTCCACAGCGGAAGCAGCAGCAGCAGCAGCAGCAGCGGGTCCATCAAACAACTGTGCAAAAGAGGTAAAAGGCCATTAAAAGAAATAGGAAGAAAAGAAACTGGCGGTAGCGATGGGAAAGATTTGTATTTAGACAGTAGAAATGAGAAGGAATATAAAGAAGAGCCCTTGTGGTATACTGAGCCGATCACGGAGTACTTCGTTCCTCTCAGCAGGAAAAGCAAGCTGGAGACTACGTACCGCAACAGAGAAGATATACGTGGTGTAACATCAGAGGCTGTGGAAGAGTTGTCTGAATCAGTGCATGGTCTTTGTATTAGCAACAATAATATTCATAAAACATACCTCGCAGCAGGTACTTTCATCGATGGTCACTTTGTAGAAATGCCTGCAGTTCTAAATGAGGATATTGACCTCGCTGGGACCTCAATATGTTCTCAACCAGAGGACGACAAATATTTAGATGATGTTCATCTGTCAGAACTAACGCACTTCTATGAAGTGGATATTGATCAATCCATGTTGGATCCTGGTGCCTCAGATACGATGCAAGGGGAGAGTCGGATTTTAAATATGATTCGACAGAAGAGTAAAGAAAAAACTGATTTTGAGGCAGAATGTTGCATAGTGTTAGATGGAATGGAGTTGCAAGGGGAAAGTGCAATATGGACTGATTCGACCAGCTCTGTTGGTGCTGAAGGGTGGTTCTTGCAAGACCTTAGTAATTTAGCTCAATTTTGGGAGTGCTGTTCATCTTCTAGTTCTGGTGATGCAGATGGGGAAAGTTTCGGAGGAGATTCTCCAATCAGATTCTCCCCCATCCTAGACAGCACAATGCTTAATTCACACATGCTTGCTGGCAATCAAGAGCTCTTTTCAGATATTAATGAAGGGTCTGGTATAAACTCTTGTTTTTCAGTGTTTGAAGTGCAATGCAGTAACTCTGTTTTACCATTTTCTTTTGAAACACTCAACTTGGGAAATGAAAATGCAGATTCTAGTAGCACTGCTAGTATTCTTGGGAAAACACAGTCTAGATTGCTAATATGGACCAAAAATAGTGCCTTTGATGAAAATGAACACTGTTCCAATCTTTCAACAAGAACCTGTAGTCCATGGTCACACTCAGAAGAAACACGTTCAGACAATGAGACTTTAAATATTCCATATGAAGAATCCACGCAATTTAATGCTGAAGATATGAATTATGTAGTTCCTAGAGTATCTTCGAATTATGTAGATGAAGAAATCCTAGATTTTTTGCCAGAAGAAACCTGCCAGCAACAAGCTAGAACTTTAGGAGAAATGCCCACTTTGATTTTCAAAAAGAAATCTAAGCTAGAATCTGTCTGTGGTATTCAGCTAGAACAAAAAGCAGAAAGTAAAGACTATGAAACTACACAAGGGTGTAGTGAAAGCAGTCCACATGGAGATGGCTACAGCTCAGGGGTTATTAAAGATATTTGGACAAATATGACAGACAGAAATTCTGCAGCAATGGTAGAAATAGAAGGAATAGAAGATGAATTGTTTTCAGCTGATGTAAATAACTATTGCTGCTGTTTGGATACTGAAGCAAAAGTTGAAACCCTCCAGGAACCCAATAAAGCAGTGCAGAGATCAGAGTATCACCTTTGGGAAGGTCAAAAGGAGAATGTAGAGAAGAGAGCCTTTGTCTCAAATGATTTATCAAAAGTAGATGGTGGTGACTATACCACACCATCAAAACCTTGGGATGTTAACCAGGATAAAGAAAACTCATTTATACTTGGTGGCGTGTATGGGGAGCTCAAAACTTTTAACAGTGATGGAGAATGGGCAGTGGTGCCACCCAGTCACTCAAAGGGGAGCTTATTGCAATGTGCAGCCTCCGATGTGGTGACAATTGCTGGTACAGATGTTTTCATGACTCCAGGTAATAGCTTTGCCCCTGGCCATAGGCAATTGTGGAGGCCCTTTGTATCATTTGAGCAGAATGAGCAATCAAAGAGTGGAGATAACGGAGTAAATAAGGGTTTTTCTTTTATCTTCCATGAAGACTTACTGGGAGCTTGTGGTAACTTTCAAGTCGAAGAACCAGGGCTTGAATACTCATTCTCTTCCTTTGACCTGAACAATCCATTTTCGCAAGTTCTTCATGTAGAGTGTTCGTTTGAGCCAGAAGGAATTGCATCTTTCAGCCCTAGTTTTAAACCTAAGTCGATTCTGTGCTCTGATTCAGACAGTGAGGTTTTACACCCCAGGATATGTGGTGTTGATCGAACGCAGTACAGGGCTATACGGATTTCTCCGAGGACTCACTTTCGCCCAATTTCTGCATCTGAACTTTCTCCAGGTGGTGGAAGCGAGTCAGAATTTGAGTCAGAAAAAGATGAGGGAGGTGTTGCTGTCCCTCCTCAGGTAGATGTATTTGAGGATCCGCAAGCAGATCTGAAACCTCTGGAAGAAGATGCAGAAAAAGAAGGGCATTATTACGGAAAATCAGAGCTTGAATCTGGAAAATTCCTTCCCAGATTAAAAAAATCTGGAATGGAGAAGAGTGCGCAAACATCATTGGATTCCCAAGAAGAGTCGGCCGGGATGTTGCCAGTAGGAAACCAAGATCCCTGTTTAGAATGCAGTATGAAAGAATCTCTAGAAGGGAGAGCGGTGGAGAGCTCTAAAGTAAACTGCAGAATAGTGGAGCCACGTGAGGAGACTGGCAGGTTTTGCAGTTGTAAAGCAGGGTGTCATTTCCCCACGTACGAGGATAATCCTGTTTCTTCAGGAGAGCATGAAGAGGTATGTGGATATCTAAAATTACAGAATGTGCAGCTGGCAGCTGGTAACCAGCAGTTTCTCATGTGACAGTTCAATTTAAATGTTTGTGATTGTATAGATCTCTAGAAAATACAGTATTGTAGAAACACTGGAGGTTCCATCTGAACATAAGAATAAACTTTCTTATTGTAAGGGTGACCGAGTGCTGGCACAGGTTGCCCAGGAAGGTTGTAGAGTCTCCATCCTTGGGAGATTTCAAATGACATCTCAACAGGGTCCTGGGCAGCCTGCTTTACATGGCCCAGCCTGAGCAGGGGGAGTTGGACATGATGACCTCCTGAGTGCCCTTTAAACCTCAGTCATTCAGTGATTCTGTGAAACGTTAGCCATCTTCAGGCATTTTGGTGTCATCTTGCATACCTTTAGAAATATATGCATGTGTACACTCATGTGACTTTTAAATCTGTTTACCTTAGGTTTTTAGGTTATCTGATTTACATATAAAATGTTAAAATGTGCATAAAGTTTGAGTCATGAAATATTACTGATTTTGATTCAAACATATTTTAAAATTCTGAAGGGAAAGATCTGAAGCCAGTCTTTTCAACATAGCTACTTCCAAATGGAAGAATTTGGAATTGAATTGCTGGTTGTAAACTTGAGCAAAGAAAGACTTGTAGAAAGGAAATATTGTCTGGAAATTACAACATCCTCTTGTTAGCGTAGACATAAAAAGAAATAAAACATGAATTCAAATTATCCATCACTGCTACAGTACTGTAAGGAAACCTCAATATAACTATGGGTTAAGCTCAGAGTTTTCTTTCAGGTAATCACAGCCATAAATTAAGTAATAATCAAGAGCAAAAATTCTTCCCAGCCAAAAATATCCCAAGATTTTCTTTCTGTGAGCTCTTGAGAAGAAATACTTAACCATAAAAATGATTAGTTGCGTGACCAGCCTGGAGATACTGTCTGGACAAGTATAAGTTGCATTTCACAATTTTTTTCCTTACATCTTATATTTTCTTTTCCTCCTCATCCTCCTCTTCACACATTCAGCAGTTGTCTTATTTACATTAGGAGGGAATTTTTTTCATTTTCAACTGAAGAGTTGCACCCAGCTTGTGCAATTGTACACTCCTCAATTATAAGTTTGACATACTAACTCATATATGAGAAAGCTAACCTTCCTCTTGCTGAAACTGAAGTTCACCTTTTCGTTGAACAAAATCAGACTTCCTTATTTTTCTTCTTTCTTATTTGTTTCTGCTCTCATTCTCCTTTAAGTTCATTGCTTCTCTTCCCTGTGTCAATAAGTTGATGTCAGCTGCTTGCACAAGGGAATCAAATTTGTAACTTTTCCAGACCTTTTCTAGGCATCTTGGTTCCTGCTACTCTGTTAAGTTGACAGAGATGAAGTGTCTTCAGAAATCTCTACTGAGTCCGGGAAGTTTCTGTGTTTGTGCCAGGCCTTGCAGAAAGAGTCACCGAAAAAATTAATAACAAAACCAAGTAGGTCAGAACACATTCTGGAATTGGCTTCTACCAGGAATAGGTGAAATCTGACTTCATCAAGCGGTAGGGCATAAGGAGTGAACAAATGGTGTAATATAGTTACTTGTGACAGCAAGAGCCTGCACTTCTTACTAGCCCTTTCCAGATCTCCTTTCTGGATGCACAGTGCTCCGTGAGAATGTTTGTTCTCACCTTCACTTCAACCACTTACCCATTTGGAAAGCAGTAAGTGGCTGGTCTAAGTTAGCAGTGGTTCGATAGTTTATGGTAGCTCTGAGTCTTTGGTAGTGAAGAGTGCTCATAAATCTCTGGTATTTTATTTAAGTTTCTTAGTGCAAGAGGAAAACTGCTTCCCTTGCTCCGGTCTCCTGATTTTGTAGGTGTTTCCATAGATACAGATTGATAAACCACTGAGAAGTACAAAGGGCCAACAACCCTCTGAGCAGTCCAGACTCCAGTTCGGTTTGCAACCAAGCTCTTCCTGGGGCCCTTGAGGAGCCTGATTACACCCTAAAATGAGACAGCCTGGCTTAACTTACCTGGCTGTAACTACCATGTCTCAAGAGGTGTGTGCACACTCTGGGCTTTTCTAAGCACCAGTAGTTTGAGTCTGAAAGTAATTGACTTTTTGGCTCAAGAACATTTATCTACATTTCTTGTTGTACTTAGATGTCTATAAAAGATGTGTGTGAACTTTTTCAGAGTGGTATTATTTATTTTCATGAGCATTAAATAAAATCAATAGGAAATGCCTAGAATTAGGACAGTTCTAGGAAGAAACATTTTTTGTGGGCACCCCACACATACATGCATGGCAAAGAAAACTTGAGCAGAAGCTGTGGTATTGACTGATTAGTATAGATCAATATTTGTGAAGATTTTTTTAAAATGAAACTTCTGTGTTTCTGTGCTTGACTTATGACAGAAATTGAAGTTATTGTTTAACTCACTGTCATTTAACACAAAGTTTGAGTTGTGTTCTGAGGTACCTGCAATATTTTTTCATAAATAATGGATGTGAAGATACTAATATAGACCACAGTATAATAGTAACACATTTTGTTTTGCATCACTTAATCTTGAGTTATATATATGCTGTGCAAACACACATCTTTGAATACCTCCTATTTATAAGACTGCAGGGGAATCTGGTTCAGTTTCTTCCCTCTTACCTTCTGTATTAGAACATTTCTTTTAGAATCACTGTGTATTTTGCAGCAGGAATTTGCTAGTAGCTCCTGCAAAAGTTCTTCAAGCTTGAATGATAATTATATATCTAGCATCAAGATTTAAAAAAATCAAAACCAACCAAACAACAAAACCAAACCAATGAAACAACACAAAAAAAATTCCAAACCAAGCTACCCCTGCAAATAAACCACAGCCACCCAAACAACTACATGAAACCTCACAAACACAACCCCTTGTGCCCCCAAAATACAGTAGTTTTTTTCCCAGTACATTCTCTGACCATTTAGCTGTGGAATCATGAGCACCCAATCTGGACCAGTTAATGATCTCTGAATATGTACCACGAATATACCAACACTGAATCGCTTGTCAACAGATGTTATTTGGGCCCCAATCTAGTAGGTGTGCTCTAAGAATGCCCATGCTGATGAGTCCTTGAGTTAAATAAAAGGACCTGTGGGTTTGGTTGGGATTGGTACCAGACTTCTGAGGTCTGTACATGTCTAAGACAATGGTTTTGGGAATGAGGGAATTCTACCTGCAAAAACCATTTAAGTGTTTGTGGATCTCATGACCGACTTGGCGATGAGATTTGGTGAGGGACTGTGTTCACTGGAGTAATGTGAGTGTGCAACCCCCCTCTAGGAAGGACTGTGAAGAGAGGAAGGACAGAGGGGTGACTTACAAACATTGGTTCTGAGGTCAGCAGTGTAGGAGCTAAGCTGCCATAAATCCAGGTAGCAATAAGAGGGAGACAAAATTCAGAGCAGTCTGCTGTGTGCCTTAAAATGAGGGGAATCAAGTGGAAAAAGAGCACATAGAGTCATCCACTTACAAGGCAAAGGACTTCATTGTAAGAGAGAGTAATCTGGGGCTATCTAAGAAAGGACTGGTCCAGATAGTTCTTGGTGAGTGCTGATTGTGGCAGATGATGACACCTACAGAGACTGTAAGCTCTAACATTCTAATTAAGAGAACATTAATTTGCTGAGGTATTGAAGGGTGGTATAGTTTGTATGAGAGAACTTGAAAAAAGATAGAGTTCACAACAACAGTATCGAAATCACAAGAAAAAACCCTAAGGTTTAAAGTAAGCCAATAAAATAAAGATATGGTACACTTGAAAGTCCCAGATGTGAATCAGAAACAGAAAAATGACTGAAAAATATTTGAGAGACAGAACTAACAGGCTTGGAAAGCTGTGAAAAGATAATGTCCCAGGTATTGATTAGTGCATTTATTGTCATTGTTAATGAAAAGACAATTAAGTAAAGGAGTAGTACTGATAAACTACACCTGTTTCGGCTAGTCATAGCAATATTCAGCTGAATATCTTGAGGAGCAGCAAGTAATTTGAGAAAAGCCTAGTAGAATACTTGTTTGACAGCACACAAATGATAGAAAATATATAAAAAGAAAAAAATTTTTTTAAGGAGGAAAATAGAACTTGAGATGTTACTAGGGACTCTGTGAAATTCCCTAGAGAAATATTTTAAGCTGTAAATGGCCCAAGTGCTTGAGAAACTGAAAAAGTTTTCAAGTATTGGTTTAGCAGAAAGATAGCACTCTCAAAAATAAGAGTCAGTGGTTTACTGGAGGACAAGAAAGTTGATTATTTTTTCTGGTGTGGGGCATGATTATGAAAATCCCTGATGATAATAAACTGGGAAAGTCTGCAGTTACACTGGAAGACAGGATTAGAATCCAAAGGTTGTTAAATCTGAGCAGTGGTCTAAAACATAAAATAGCAATCCTGCAGGGACAACTAAAACTTTTAAAGAAAATAATCCTCTTCACAAACACAGTGTGAGGAGTGACAGGGAGGAAATTATATGAAACAGAAAAGCATCTTCAAGTAGACCATAACGGAGTGTAAATCAGGAATGACACACTGCAAAAGCAACATGGAGATACAGGAACAGGAATGCCCTTCTCTAAGAGGGGAAGGAATTGCTCCGCTGGATTTCTGGCTGAGCTCAGAGAGAAATAGTGATTGAGAGAAATAGTGCATTATAGTTGACTCCAGCTTTCTGCTAGAGTAGAGACTAGATTATCTCATAGGGTCCCTTGCCCATATATTTTCAATGAAATTCACCAATTAGGTTACTGCCAAATAGGTTTTAAGAACATAAAATCCAGACTCTGGTCCCCTTTTTTATTTGTGACCAGCTACTTGAGCCAGGTGTATCTTCACTGGGTGGCTGAACTAAAATTAGCATCTGATCTTTTGGAATGGGACTCAATGGGTTCATTGCTGCTTTGACTTCTAAGGCACTCATATGTTTCTTGTATTCTTCCTGATTGTAAGGGATTGCAGAGCAGGTTCAAAGAAATCTGTACTTCCAGGTTAATGTGACTTTCTCTGTGCTTGGTTATGAAACTGTCAGTTGTTACACTTCTGATAATATTCATAGTGAGCCTTTAGTGCTTATTGTGTTCACATTCTGCAAACCTCTTGTCACGGCTGTGACCCTTTCAGCATGCAGGAGTAAAGATACTCAGTGATGGTGTTTCCAAATTAGTATCTAAAGCACAAATAGCCTATCCTGAAAGGCATACCAATTTAGATCAAAAATAATACTATTTACATGGGTAGATGCAAAATTTAATTAAACTTTTCTGTAATATAATGCAGTGCCCTTTTTTCAAGACCTTCAGCAGATGGTCTTTACAGCTCTAGATCCCAGCTCTGAGAAGATGCTGTGCATAAGTTTTGCTTGAAGAACAAAGTTCTCACCAGTGTAACTTTTCTGACTGGCAAATGACTAAGCTGCTGTATGAACTTGCTGTGGACTTTGGCCTGTAACTGTAGGGTAAAACTTCTGATAGTATCAAGGAAATAAAAAAAAAAATATTCCTGCCTCATTCAAAATTGTTAGTTAAGGAATAGTAAAAAAATGCTAATATTTCTCCCTATGCAGATTATTGATGAAATAAGATTTAAGTTGTTAAGCGCAACCTGTACCAGTTCTTGGTGGAGAAAAAAAAACATGTTGCATATTCATAAATGCTCTCTCAGAAATTTGTGAGGTTACAAAATAAAACTATTATTTTTTGCCAAGAAAAAATAATAAATTCCTAATCAATTACTTGTATGAGCAATCAAGCTCTTGTCTGAGGAAAAATATTTATATATATATATATATATGACAAAATATAAATAAAATAAAGGGGGTTTTTGTATATTTTAACAAATACATCTGTATTCATAAGGAGAGAGGGGAGGAACCTCACCCTCCTGCCCCCCTCTAAATTTCTCCTACCTTTCTTCTGTAGCTTTTCCATCTGTGCATTTAGCAATCAGGTAACCAAACCTCATACAGGGCAGCACCAGCTTTATTATTTTACCTTATGGCTGGGACTTTTCCTGTGAGTAACTGCTTTCATACTCCTAGATCTGGTCTTTCCCAACTTTAGTCATCATGGTTTCCTCACCTGCCCAAATTCTCATCGAAGATATTCCTAAAAGTTGTCTTAGTGTCCTGTGATACAGAAACTTCAGTTATGTTTCAGCTCTGCCAGCAAACACACAGTTCCACTGAAATGTGCTGTTTATCAGGCTTCCTGCTGTTCCCAGTTGAACACAGTGGTGTTGGATACACTTTGCACAGACAAAACAAGCAAAAGAGTAAAATGCATGTGCTGGATGTTCATTCCGGCCAGCCCAGCTCCCAGGCTGAGGTGTGTTCACCGAAGTGCTTGTCCTTGTGCCCCAATCAAATGCTGTGATGTCCTGCTGTTCTTGCAGTGCTGCTTCATCAGCTAATCACTCTCCTATTGCTGTCCATAGCAGACTTGCCAAGAAAGCAGCAGTACAACAAAAGTGTCTAGAACAGGAATTTTCCTGGGCTGCTTTATTTCAACTATGTGTGTGAATGGAGGAAGTGAGGAAAAATGTGGTCAGCTGTAGGAAATGGCATTCATGATGCAGGAAACATCTTTCACTTCTCTGTTTTCCATGTTATTCAGGAGTATCCTTAAAATAGTGAATTGCTTTTCCATCGTTACGCTGGAGATCAAATCACTGTTTAAAATGGTCTTAAGATCACAATGGAACTTAAGATCACAAACTCTCTCTTTCACATTTGCTGCACTAAAATTTCCTTTTTTAGCTGAAAAAACCATAGTATTTGCTTTTATTCCTTTAGAAAATATTTGTACTGATGTTTGCAAAGAATAATTATTCTCTTGTATACCAGAGGTTTCACATGAAGTTTTGGGTGAAAGAGCTAAGTGGACAGCCCTGCTGTTGTATGAAGTTCTTGGGAAGGCAGACTTAGAATAATGTTGCAAGGAACAAATGTGCAGTAGAGGCCAATGAAAGACATACTATTTAGTATTTACTATTTAAAGTTTTGAAACTATTTTACTCTTTCAATAGCAAACATTAAATTTGTTTTTTCTGTTCTGCTGTTTTTGGGGTGGAAAAGGTGATAGGACCAGGAGCAGAACTGGAGTTTTAGTTTCTGCATGTAACTGCACAGTTCAGGCCCAAATCTACACAAAACTCACAGACAGTGGTTTAAATCAGCCAAGACTTGGGGCAGGAGAATCTTGCATTGCTATAGTGTTACTGTACTGTTTGTGCTTGTGAATGCTGAGGTCCTGAAGTGGTTTTACCTTGCCTCAACCAGAGTCTGTAGGAGAAGCCTCAGTTACTCTATGCCTACCTGTAAAACAAGAANGCATTAAATTTGTTTTTTCTGCTGTTAGGTTAGCTTAGCTTTTGGGGTGGGAAAGGTGATAGGACCAGGAGCAGAACTGGAGTTTTAGTTTCTGCATGTAACTGCACAGTTCAGGCCCAAATCTACACAAAACTCACAGACAGTGGTTTAAATCAGCCAAGACTTGGGGCAGGAGAATCTTGCATTGCTATAGTGTTACCGTACTGTTTGTGCTTGTGAATGCCGAGGTCCTGAAGTGATTTTACCTTACCTCAACCAGAGTCTCTAGGAGAAGCCTCAGTTACCCTATGCCTACCTGTAAAACAAGAAATCCATCAGTCTTCTCTATGACTTGCAGCAAGACTGGAGTGGAAGAGCATTGCAGTTGGGTTTGCTTTGCTGTCTTTGAGTTCTGCTTAAAAATAAAGTAAAATAAATATGAACAGTTTCGGAGAGGAGAGACTTTCAGTTATGATTTCTGATACCAGAACCATTGTGAATAATAGCTATTTAGATGGGTATCTGGACAATTCAATAAAACTCTTCACAAAACATTGGAGGTGTATGTGAGTATGTGTGTGAGAGAGGAGGAGGAGATATAAATTGAAAATTTGATTGCCAACAAAGGAAGGTAGACTCAGTGCTGTTCTGGAGTTGGTATTGTGTATTTACTGATGGGGAGTATTTCTTCCATTCACAAAAATTGTTATGATGACAGACTGGGCAGTTATAGTAAACATTTAAGCATCTGTAGGAAAAAATTGTTTTCTTCAGTAAAGGTATAACATAGACATCAGCTCCTGCCCTTTGTCCCCTCCCAAACTAAACCCCCAAATGGCTTTAGTATGGATAGTGGGTCTTTACACATCCGTCCTTTTGCTTCACACACCTGACCTTAATGCTGGTTTAGAGATAACACACAGCATGAGGGCCAAGGTGAGTGGAGGAGCGCTGGGTCAGAGCTCAGAGTGAAGTCCTGCCAGGCTGCCTCTGCTCCGTCTCTGACTCCCTCCTGCTCTCCAGGCACTGAGGCTGTGAGGGAAGCACAGAGGTGTCGGCTCCCTCCCCGAGCCATCCTGCAGCACATGCATGGGCTCCAAAGGTGCCTTAGCCCAGGAAGGAAGTCCACTGCAGCTTGTTATACCCTACCAGACTCCAGCTGGCTTTGCTTGTAACCTGCTGTTTTTTCTGCTGTTCATCCAGCTTATCCCCTGTGCAGGTGTGACAGCAGCAATGGGAGAGGCTTTGAAGTTAATAAAGCATCGTGCCTGTGGAGTTTAGACACCTCTATCTATAGTCAGCACAGAGTGAGGCTTCTATGATTGAATTTATTTGAAAATGCACGTATTTCTTATTAAGCCCTTCTTCAAATACCTTTTATCTTTCTTTTTTTTTCCTCTGCTTTTATTTTTTTTTTTTTTGGTAATGTTTAAAAAGACACCAACCTGTGGTTTAACTTTCTAAGAACTCCCTTTTCTGGAATTGGAGTTTGAATTTTTTGGAGAGTGGTTCCAAAAGGACTGTTCCTCAGTCTTATGAGAGAAAACCAGCATGGATAAGTTCAATATTCACTATAGCCCAATTTCATGACAAAAAATAAGTTGAACACATGCTTGTGGCTACAACACTCAAGTCACTCCTTTGTTTTGCGAGGAACTTCCCTTTATTAAGGAGTAAGTGTTTATAAGTGTAAGTTCTGTAGATGTGTAGTCTGCAGTAGCTTTAGGAGGAACAAAAGGAGGTTTATTAATTTTCCGTTCTTAAATGTTCTCCGGGTAGAAGGAAGCTGGATAGAAAGTCAGTGTTGAAGAGCATTTGTTAATGTTTGTAGGTAATTGCTCTGTAGTTTGGGTTTTTTAATCATTCTGTCTAATATCCATAGGGGATGTTACAAGCTGGCATCATCTTTAGAAGGTTAACGGGGTTAACTCAGTGCAGCCATAAAACTGGGGACATGTCTGTTGTGTACCCTTCGTATTTTAGCCATGTCCATTAATGTCATAAGAAAAGGGCTCTGGTAAACTTAAATTAGCATTAAATTATGGAGGAGAGAGGGATTATTTTGGCATTTTTAGTGAATTGATTATTTTTAACATAAAGACAAATTCTTGATTATCCTCTTAACCACTTTTTCCTCATGTTGGCACATAATTCTTCAGTCTAATTTTTTATTATGCCATTAGGTGCTGGTATGCTAATTCACCCTTCCAGACTTTAAATATTAGACATTTTGCTGCTTTTTGTTCTCTTTCTTTTCTGTTTTGTTTTACACTGAACTATTCATCATGTTGACTACTGTTCCACTATGCTTCCATCTCGCTCTAGATGATAAAGTGTAGGGCTGGAATTAATTTTTTTTTGTTCTGGATTTGTACAACTCTGTATGGCAAAGTCTGAGCCCCAGCATGGAGTTCATATTGGCTGTAAGAGTTCAGGGAATGGATGTTCCACTGTAGTTTGACAGTCATTTCCCATTAGTATGAGAAATTGAGCAGTGTGACCTATAAGATCTAGCAAATTAGTTGTAATACCAGGGTTTCCTCCTTTACATGTAAGTATATTATTTATGGCATAATGAAGTGTGATTATTGTCTAAACACTTTCCTATATTGAATACTAATCTGCAGAGAATGAGTGGCAGCCAGGAAAAGCAATGCTGGTGGGAAAAGGCGCTCTATTCTCCCCTTTTTCCTGCATCACAGTGTGAAGGTAAGCACCTCTCCTCTTAGAACTAACTTGCTGTTGCACCTGTGTTAGAGCGAAATACTCCTTGTTATGGACTGGAATTGCGGCAGATGAATTGGAACTACTGTCTGTATGTAAAAAACCCCACATCAGCAAGCTTCCACAAGCAGTTCTCTTATCAGAGAGAGAACTGGGATGCTTCAGTTGCACTTGCAATAGATCTCTAGCATGATTCTAAATTGGTTTCAAAAAAAGTGGTTTTAAATTAGTCTTAATATTTATGCAAATTTACTTAATTCCAGAGCCTGCAATTAGGTAAACAGAAAATTAATCTCTTACTTTGAAAATACTTTATTACATTTCTTAATGTTTCATCCTGAAAAAATACTTGCTAGGTAGGTAATTTTATAAGAATGTGAAAACATGATGATTACCTTTTATGGGTTTGCATAAATAACATGCCAGTTGTTGAGCGAATGTGTGGAATCTCTCTCAGACTGGGAAGGAGAGGGATTTGCCACTTGGCCACTCCCTTCACATTGACAGGCTGGGAATTTTTCTGTGCCACACAGAGAGCAAGTCTGCTCTTGGTAGGCAGGCTGCTCGTGAGCAGAAGCAGGTGTGCTTCCAGCACCCCCAGGAATCTGGAGCATCTGACAGCTGACTCAGCCCAGGTTTTCAGTGGACAGGCAAGAATCCAGGCGGGTTTTTTTGCCTGCATACCAATTCGCCTTTCCCGGGAGGCGGCAAGAGGCTAGACCAGAACATTTTGTATCCTGAATTGACAGGCTCTGTGGTGCTTTCTATTGGTAGAGGTTCAGGGCAAGAAAGTTTTGATCTGAGACCTGGTTCCTAAATAATCTGGAAGTAGATTAGCCCGTGATTGATACTGAGCTACTTTAGGAACGCAACTTTTTTGTATTCTTGCCCTTACTTGGGTGTTCAGGACAGTTTGGGTTACTTTCAAGAACATCTTAACTTTGCTCCCGACTATAGAAGTGTGCACAAGAGATTGATGTCTGCAGGGCTGGTCACAGAACCTGCCATGTTAGAAATAGCCCTGTCCTTACAAAGCACGGGTGTTCAGTGTCCTTCGGCAGAGCCGTGGGTTGTTCCCGGTGGCAGCCGCGACTCCCGGAGCCGGGAGCGGCTCGTGCTGGCACCTGGCGGTGAAGGCCCGTAAGTGCGGCCGGGGGAACGCGGCCACGGCCAGAACCTGCTGCGGTGGGGGCAGAGTGTCCGTGAGGTGTGACAGTCACGGGATTCGCTCTTCGAGACTCAGTTTTTAAAGAAAACTTTTTAAACAAGCAACTTTATGCTCAGATCTGATGTTATTCTTTCACAAACTGTGTCCAGTTTTCTGTATGGGTGGGTATTTGATGCATGTGATCCGTGTATATCTATATGATCGGTGTTGAGACTCTGTATAGAAGTTTACTCTGGTAAGTAGAAACCACAGCCATTCACATCAGCTGGGTTTTTCTGAGCTTCAGTGAGGATCAGGCTGCAGTTGCAGTCTATACTGTATGGGGATAGAAATAGGAATGATCTGGAACACCATGCAGCATCAGAACTGAAAAATGCACTGAAGCAATTATGATAAAAAAGTAATTCTTGCTCTTTGTAATTTAGTATTTTAAATGTTTTCATTAACTAAGTAGCTTCCTCTTTTATTATTTGGTTATCCAGGTAGTATTTGATGAAGATTTCGTAAGGTATTATGCTTATCTCTGTAAGGGTGTCAGACCATAAAATCCCCCACAAGCACAGAGAGCTAGAGTATGAATTTCAAGAATACATCTCTGGATGCTTTCATTTTGGCTAAATGTAAATAACAGTGTTCCTCAATTCTGTTTTTTCTTCCTTTTCCTCTGAAACACCCCCACAAACACAATGTAAGAGTGCTATACAAATGCCAAGGGAGAGAATGGTGTAGGAGAACTTGCAGATGTAAAGGAAATATCCAATGATGATGAACATCTTTTAGATTTTAATATGGTAAGTTTGTCATTGGTTTGGGGGAGGAAGTTTTTTGCTTATTTTATAAGGGTGGGCTACTGCATCTTTTCTTTCATCACAGTTCTCAGTCTGACCTCAAATGAAATTCTTGCAAAAACATTCAAAAGCTTTTCTTCCCTTACTTTGTTTTTTTAATCTCCTCTGCATCTTGGGCATTCTTCTGAAAATTCCTCAAGGTGGTGTACTTTGGGGAGTACAACCCTTTGCATGAATAGTTGTACTTCTAGTAGATAAGCAAAGCCAGTTTCCTTTGGGAATGCTTGGCATTTGCTTGTCATGAAACGTGAGTCTTCTTTTCCTCAACTAAGCGTAGAGTGCACTGATGTGCACTGTGAGGGCAGAAAGGACCAGTAACTGAAGGCATAGATAATTTATGCTGAATTCTGTCCTCATTACAAGCAAAAAAACCCTGATTTTTTTTCTGTAGGAAAAGAATGTCATGTACACATGTATTTACTGATACACCTTTAAACTTCATAGTGATGATGACACTTCCATTTACACTGTGACACACTTGCCATAGCTTTAGTGGTTCAGCTGAACATATATTGACAATACATTTGCTTGAAGTTTAGTCAGATCTGTGCTGAGTTTTCTTGCTATTTAATACTTACTATCAAGTTTGGGAGATAACTTTTACAGTAATTTTTCTAACATAAACTGTGATAAAGATGCATCCTAACTGAGCTCGCTTTTGATTCTCTTGCTTTTTTTGTGCAAATCCTAAAATTAAGGAATAGGAAAAAATAATAAAAGCCCCACTTTTTTTTCCTGCTGTTCTGCAGTCCTTTCTGCATAGTGGACTAATTTAGGAAAGAGAAGGACTTGCCCTGTAATTGTGGCATCTCTCTTGGTCAGCTACAAAGCCACGTAGCCTCCCAGCCCAGAGAAGAGCGAGTGTGTTCTTTACTGTTCCCCATCAACACTGTCAGTTTAAATCCTTAGGTTTCTTCTGTTTATGAAGCAAGATGTGCAGATGATATAAATGCTGAGGCAAAACCAAATGGCTTCAGGAAGAAGATCTACTCCAGTGATAGCTCCAGCTCTGAAGACACAGCTTCAGAAGGTGGAAGTGAATGGGCTGATCCATGTGAGGAGGAGCTTTTTTCTCGAACTCAACTGTAAAAACTGCAGAGTAGAAAAGATGATTGAAAAGTAACATGAGATGGAAAACTTCTTGAGGGTCTGTAGCTCTAAAACAACAACTTGAGTTTCCTCTTCAGTTAATGGATTCAGATGTGTATTTATCTTTCTCTTCTTGCTTATTTTATAGATGAGGACACAGCTGTCCTGTTGAAGATTTTTTTTCCCCAAAAAATACTGTTAAATTCTTGGCTATTTGAACTAGACTAGATTGTGTTGTCAAATCAAGAATGGATGTGCATGTGCTTGTCTTAGTAGTACCACTGCTTTTTTGCATCTTAATTGCAGTTATTTTCATTCGTAACTGTAGCCCTACCACTATTACTATCTTCTTAGCATCGCAGTGTCTACAACTACTTCTGCTATTCAGAGACTTCAGCTTTCTGCACATTAGGCTTTGTTCTCTAAGAACTGGGAGATAAATACTTAACACTGTAATCTATCAGTGCCTTTCTGAATGCAGGAGAAAAGCATGAATGACTTGTCCAGTCTTCATTCAGTAAATCTCATAACTTTGAAGTAGGAACAACAGGGTTGTGCTTTAGAGACTTACAGAAACTGTGTTTTCTATCCTATGATTCCCCCCCTCCCGCAAACCAACACTGAGGATACCATGGTTTGTACTTTTGCTAACTGGAGAAGCCAAGGATTTTTCGTAGGTATGGAGGCAATGTGGGGTTTTTTCCCTTTTTTCTTTTTTTTTGTCCTTTTTAGCAACTTGCCGATGTGGGGCAGAAGTTTAAAAAGTAACACCAAAAATAATAAACCACTGGGGTGATGTGTGGATTGTTGTGAATTTTGTTAATGAGTAATGAGAATGTTGTCTTGTTGCAGATGAAGGCATTCATGTAACCTGCAAAAGCATCCTGTAACTGAACTTGAGCCTGAATGACTGAAACTCTCTAAAATGCTCAGTGTGTTCAATGTTTTAAATGCAAAGGGTCAGTGCTTCACTTGAAAGAAATCCTGTGGCTGCTGCAGTTAGCTGCTGTTGTGGCTGTAATTTAGTAAATCTCGTAGTTCATTTTGTGTTCCTGAGAGAATGTGTGGGGCAAGTTATGTGTGTGGTGGGTGGGGGTAGGGAAGGTGATGACTTACAACATACATGTGTGATTGCAGTAGTGATTGTTGCTTTATGTGAATTGCTTTTAAATTTTATTTTGTTAACTTAGAAAGTCAATACATTGTCAAGTTGCATCTGTACAAGACTATCAACTCCTTGTGCTTTTAACACATTATGCAAAATGTATAAGCCAGGAGGAGCAATATTTGCAAAACTAAACATTCTAAGTTTTTACCAACTCCTAGTTTAAAAAATGACAACAACTAACTAGTCTACACCATCGCAGCATGTCTAGAACACCAGGAAGTGCAGAAAGTCCAACACTGACTTGAAAAGCTTCATCATTAATTTTGACAGGCAATAAAACTCACAAGAAACGTAGCTGTTTGAAATGTGAGCTGAACTGCCTTTGAAATATGTTCTGCGCTAGAAATGCTTTCTGAGTAACTGGGTTTTGTTGCCTTTATTCAATTGACAGTGTAAGAATTTAAATACGTGGTTGGGGAACCATGCCAGTCTTTGTGCAACGCTTTTGGTGAGATCCTTACTAAAATTGGCTTGGTTGCCCTTACCTGGGGGACTTTCTTTTGGTCCTCCTCTTAGACTATGTTTTAGGGTTTGTATTCATACAACAAATCTTTTGACACTTTACCGTTTCTTTTCTTAATTTATTTGCAGACTTTGAATAGATTTTTATATATTTTACTTTCTTCTGGAGCTTCCTTGAGAGGTTGTTTAGCACCTGCACTGAGAACTAGTTAACTGTAACATGAAAGTAAAAAAGAACTTTACACACAAATTCTTCAAATCACTACAGTGAAGAATGGAATAGAACTTCATTTGAGAACAGGAAATGACCAAATGGACATATTTCAAACACAAACTTCAGCTCAGTTAATTCTGGCTAGAGCTGCTTCTTTGGTAAGAAAGGGCTCAAAATATCAAAGGTGTTGCTCGTAGTTACATTGTGGTGTGTAATGATTCCAGCACCTTTGGGGAAAATAAAATCCTATATTGAGCTTGGGCAATAACAAATTGTCTTTACTTGTTTTCATAGTTTAATGGCTAAAGCTCTAAGGCTTTCAGTGAGAGTTGAAGTGTGGTTTTTAGTTTTTCTAAATGGATAGAAACACACACAACAACAACAGCAACAACAACAAAAGCATTAAAGGTTGGCATACGCTGAACCGCACTGTGGGATGAAGCGCATTGCATATCCATAGCACTGAAGTATCAGTTTTCCATTCCTGGGCTGAAATTTGTTTCTACTTTTTGCTTCAAGTGGTTGTATTGTTCTGATTTCACGTACACCAGAGTAACTGATTTTGTTTTCTTGTGGAGTTACTTAACACCGAATAAAAATATAAAAGGACAATTGGATGGTGTGTGTGTGTCTTTCTTTTCTTTGGCTAATTGTGTAACTTAGATACAACATGGCAGTTAAGCATTAAACATTCTGGAGAAATAACATGAGATACCAAGTTCAGGAGTCCTTTTCATTGCTGTAATTTTTTAATCTATTTTTTACTCTTTCTCAATTCAAGGTTGGAAAATTAAATACACTGCGTCTGTTCTTAAAAAAAAAAAAAGAGCAAATAAGCTTAGTCCCCATGTTATTTCTGTATAAAATATCGTAATCTTATTCAAAAAATTGTTAGGATAACTTCAGGTTTAGAAAACATGAAACCTCTTCAAGAAAGAAATTAAACCCACACAAACCCACTCTCTCACACGTAGCAATTTAAGAACTTGTATATAGTAGGGGATCTAAACCAGCAGACTTTTATTTCTGCTTTTAACTTCTGTTTAGCCATCAAATGATCAGTATCTCAATTCCACTCTCCTAATTCCACAGCTGCACCTCTTTTCATAGAAAGGAAAAGAAATCCCGAGAGCTCACATTCCACTTGATTGAGCCAGGTGCACTCTGGTGCTGTAGGTCTGCAGCCAAAGGGACCTGGAATTCTGTGCGGAATGATTCCAACTCCGGTGAATTGGAAGTGCAGTGAAAACAACACAAAGGCACACTTGGAAATAATGGAAAAGCGTTGCTCTGTAAGGCCCTTGGGTGAACACTTTGGTTCATTAGTATCTAGCATGCTTCAAACTTGATAGTTTAAGCTTTTAAAGGCATAAATTATTTTCAGTTATTTCTTAAATACAGCAGGAGTGTATTTTCATTGTGTTTATAGAACATGCTTGATAAAAGAATCAGCCAGGCTTTTCAGTTGCTGTATCTGAATTAACTCCATGTATCCTAAAGAATTAGTTTCCAATGTAAACAATGGTTCTGCTGTGCAAACGCCATTGTACAGTCCTAGGCAGCAAGTGCACCTGTCAGTGGTGGGGCAGGCAGTAAATGCATGTCACACTGGGACTTCACAGGGGTGCTGTCCGACGTGAAAATACATGGGAAGGGAGTGCACCTTCTGGAAAGACAGGATTCCTTGACAGTAACTCATTCTTTCCCTGCCAGGACCAGCATAGTTAAGTATTATCCCCAATTAATTAGTCATTTGCTTTCATGTACAGCATCTCACATAATTTTCTTTTATGACCCATGGAACGAGTAGCAACAAGACTCCAGAGGTTTGGGACAAATGAGACTTTACTGATACATTTTAGCTTCCTACAGTAAGACTCCTGTTCCGTTGTGCAAGGTCCTCCTAAAATGTATTATTATGTGCAAGTGCTTATAAACTTTATGAGGTTCCTCTATGCTCCAAGGGGATGATAATGAGATGAAAGGGGAAAACAGCTCACAGAGCTGGCAGCAGGTCAGCACATTGATGGGAAAAAGCCACTGGGTGACAAAACATTGGCCTTCCTGCCCTCCTTCATCTGTAACAGCTCCACTACAAACACACCAAGGACAGAGGCTGTGCTGAGAGGCTGCCAGGGGTGCTGCCTCCTCCTGCCTGGCAGCCTTTCCTGCAGGGTGGGTGCTGCTGGAAGGACGTGTCTGGTGCTGTTGTGTATTTGCAGCCATAGGACCCAGCTAATCCAAGAGTGCAAGAGCAGTAGGAAGTCTCTGTGTCCCTCTCAGTACAAGGCAGGGTTCCTTCAATTAACAGCAGTAACAGGCATTTATGTTGCTACAATTGCTTGTCACAAAGATTCCAGGAGTTGTTGATGAAGGGTTATCTGCCTGTCATTTCTGCATAGTCATTTCTCACTACAAGGAAACAGACACAGCGGGAAGTAGCAACTCTCCTTGTCTCACAGAGTTGAGCACTTTCAAGGTCTTGAATTTCTTCTAAAACCATTCTAGGCAATCAAGCCTGTTAAAAAAGTATAGATGAGCATATTTTCAGAATCATTTCAGTGCTGTGCTCATTTGTGGCCACAGAAATGCTCAAGCAGAGAGCGGTACAGTACAGCAGCAGTACTGAAACCAAATACTTAAGTACTGCCTAAAATGGGATGCCAGTTCCACTGCTGGAGATTTTTTTTAGGGACAGGTTAGACAAATGTGTCAGAAATTATGCAATGACCCACACAAACTTGTAGTTTTTTCCTTTATTGATCCCCAACTTGTGTTTGAATAAAGTACAATTTGTGTCTTAAGCCTCTTATCCAAAGAGTAAATTTCCTCCATTAATTCCTACCTGCTATGATGGGCCACCCTGAGCCTTTCCAGATATGGAAGGAAACTGGTATTGAATTTTTCATTTTTGCACAGCTATATTCATATATCATTATTCATGCAATAATGAATGTTAAGGACTGTTAGCATTCTTTATGCTCCCAATATCCTTTCAGTAGGATTTTGCCTTTTTCATTTTTTCTTACATAACTTGTAATTTTTGCATTGTTGTTTGGCTTCTAATTGTCCTTTGTAATGGGATTTGAGCCCTCAGTTGTTTGACTCTGGAACTCTTATCTATTTGACAACAAAGTCTTCAAGAAGTCTCAGTTGTCATTCATGGCTTTTAAATAATTTTCTCCAGTTTTTCCTGTAATTTTATTCAATACAAAAATATTAAATTCTTTGAAGCACTGAAGATTTATGGAGACACAATAATGGCATCTGTTACCTGCCCCAAACAAATGTTACTTAGTTTCATTCATCACTACTAGTTCTAGACAACAACTCATTTTTAGTCCAGTACTTTTTTTTCCCTCCCTTGTGAATTCCAATAGAAAACTGCCACATGTTGGGTCTAATGCATTTTCTGTTATAGAATAGATCTGTTTGCTTTGGGAAATGTAATTTAAATTGTGCTTACTTAAGAGAATAAATCTGCTACAGCACTCCAACTCGTCATTATGCATCTGTGCATAATAACAACCCCATTTCCTTCTCTGGTGTGATTTAGTGATGAGTGAAGATCTGTAACTCAGTTACCACAGAGGCTTTGTCAGCGATTGTTTATGGGCACTTAGGATTCTGCAATTCCAAGATATTATACAAAAAGTAATATTTTTAGTTTGTAGTTTTACTTCTTCACACCGTATTACTCATTTTGTCCTTCCTAAACAGCTTGTACACAGTGATAGAAACAATCCTGTCACGCATCATGTTTCGGTAATATCAATTCAAACATGCTGGAAAGCCTCACATGCTTTTCCTGCCTTTCCTGCTCTTCATTTTCTTGCTGTCTCATGGAAGAGAACTTAAAACCAGTGGATAACAGAAGCATTAACAGTAATTGTAGCTACAGACCCTGCTTCCTCAGCCTTTATCAGGTCTAATTTCCTATAGGAGGAGGCAGTGTTTTGGGATAATGAAATGTCATGTTCTCCTGCTGCTCCCGATTCATCCCAAACCTATGCAAATGGCTTGGTGCACAGACATTCCATTGCTAGGAGGAATGCCTGTGCAGGAAATGGACTACTATCAAACACAGACAAAATTAGTTTTATGTGAACAAAATTAATTTGTGATGAATCTGACAGAAAAGAATTCATTTGTCAAAACATCACCATTTGCTTCTGAGGTACTGATATTTTTCACAGAAAAATATCATTGCTACAAGTCAGTGGAAACGTGTACTTATTCATTGTTCCCTTTTCTTGTACCATAGAACATGCATTAGGTACCTCACCCTGGAAAGCACGGAGGGTAACAGAGTCTCCAGCACTGCAACACTTGCACTCTGCCTTGGGGGAGTTAAAACTGAAGTGACAGTGATGAGAGGTGGAGGCAGGAGCTGTAGGTCAGCTCGTGTTCAGGGAGGCACAACTGTTGTACCTTCACAATATGCAAATCTTTTGCTAACTAGAGAAAAAAAAATGTCTTCTAGTTTATGACAGAAAATTACTGTCTTCAAGACAGATCGGGAGCTGCACAGCAGATTCAAATGAAGCTCAGTTTGGCTGAAAGCTTTGAAAGCTGCTTGCGTCATACTTGGCTTGTGATGAATGAAAATTCAATCTAGATGTTCTCATCTAGTTCTCAAAAAATACCTTTGAAGTTGTATCAATTGCAAAATTGCTGAAGCTTCAAAACAGAACTGAAAGCCTAATCAGGGAATGATTTCTCACATCTACAGGCATAAGAAATGGAAACTTGTGTTTCTGTTCCTCGGCTCTAACAGAATAGAGGAAGGACTGTTATTTTGGGTACTTTTATCATATGTAGTATATTCCAGAGAAATCACTGAGACAGTACAGAGCAGAAACTCTTCATGCTTTCTTGCAGAGTAACCATAAAACTGGCATACTGAACTCTGCTGGCATGAATGAGAGTCTGTATGACAGAGCTTTTGAATTGCATGTTTTAAAAAAATTAAATTCTGTAGCACCAGTCTATTATTAGACCACGTAGATTTTTTTTTGCTCACTAGGTGACCATCAGTAGCCAGTTTGAGGCTGCTCTATGTAGTGCTTCGTTTCTACACAATAGCCACAGTTAAGACATTCTTGAACAAAACATCAGGATTTTATCCCAAGAATTTTTAAACAATTCAGTGTTCTGCAGGTTTACCCAACCCTGAATGGTAGAGAGTGATGATAACCACACTGATTAAGCACTATAACTAACTTCTTATCACACTTCTGAGGATTTACTTACAACCCATGTCTTTAAACAGACTTGATTTCTCAGTGTGCCCTTCTGGATGGACTTTAAATTTTGCACAGCTGCAAAAGAAAGGTGCTAAAGGTCCCTTTGCACATTTACACTTCCTGTACCTAAAAGTGCCCATACTGTTTAATAATTACCACATGCCACAGTTCCATCAGAACTAGTGGTGTGATGCTGTATTTAGTCACAATGTCAGCTTTTACCCATACAGAGGAGTACACAATATTTGCAGACAGAAACTACCTTACCTCAGAGGTGGCATGAACAGAATTGATGCTAACTGATAATGCAAAACACCTCAGCTTTTGGAATAGCTCATGACAACCAGAAACACTATTTATCCTTGCCCAAGAGTTATACAATCAGTCACATGCAAAGAGTATTTTTCTGTATTGACTAGGCTGGGATTTTCTGTAACTTTCTGTACGCTCTGCTACTGCTTTTTTTGCAGCAGCAGGTTTTTCTAATAGTTTCTTCAGCCTAAATTATATTACAAAGTTGAGAGTATCTTTATTTCCTATGCAGACATTCTGCAGACTTACAGAATTCATGACTGTGTATTTCCATTCTCTTATTTACCCTAGAAACCAAACAATTCTGACCCAAGTTCAGTGACACCATGATGACAATACACTATTCTGGTTGCTCCAACAGAAATATTGATTCCCACTCTGAAAAACAGAAGAAAAATATTAATACTGAAAAATGAATTAGTGACAGTATATGCTCCAAAAGTCTTTTGCATTTAAACAAGTTTTTAGTACCTCAAAACTGTTTTGGTTCTATTTACCTACTTTTAACAGTAATATGCGAACTATCTTTCAGAGAGAGTGATTTTCAAAAAAGATACGGACTAATTAATGCCAATCCTAAATTGTTTTATATTGATACTCACCTTTCAAATACACCAGAATAGGTATTGGTCTCTGACCCAGTCACAGAAACTATCTGCAGAAATATAATTTTTGATTGATGTTAAGTTTTCAGTGCAGTCATCTTGACAGTATGGAACTGGTGTCAATAGGGCCATGGTGGCAAGTACTTCTTGGTTTACCTCTGCCTCTTGCAATTCATTCAGATGTAACTTGCCCACATCAAAGCTTGAATAATCATGGGTTTGTGCTGATATGATTGAATTACACTAACACAAGGTCAGATATTTCTGCCTTTGCTTCAACGTATACTTGAGGTGTCAGGTGACTGTTCAGGTGGGGGTCCACGTTATCTTAGCGCCATTATAGAGACACATCACCAGGTCTAGGTGTGAAACATGGGATGTGTTGAGAAAAAACTCAGCACCGAGTTTCACAGATGATGAGAAACACACGACAGCTCTGCCCTGCCAGGTGCTGACTGCTCCTGACCCCTGTGACTTCAGTGTGGGGGTAGAGCAGGCTACACACCACAGTCCCACTGTGAGAGCGGCCAAGGGGAGCACTTGAGGCGGAAGGCTAAGAAAGATAAACATGCAAAAATCGCCAATTATCGCCCTAAAGCCTTCACTTTTGGAATTACAGAGCGTAAAGCCAAAGTTCCACAGAGCTAAAGACACACCTGCACTGGATGCCCCCAGACCTTCCGTACCCAAACCTGCAAACCCACCGAAGTTTGTTTTCCTCCTAAACGCAGGCGGGAACACAAGCGGAACCCGGCCGCAGTGTTGCTCTCGCCGGGGATCTCCAGGGCCACCCCCGCCCCCAGCAGTGACACGGGACGGGCTGCAGCCCCCGGGCAGAGAAACAGCGCCTCCGCCCGGGTGCGGGGCTCCCCGGAGCGCCCTCAGCCACAGCCCCGCTCCGCTCCTGGGGCCCTCGGAACGAGCGCCCTCAGCCACAGCCCCGCTCCGCTCCTGGGGCCCTCGGAACGAGCGCCCTCAGCCACAATCCCGCTCCGC
>VYXB01002304.1:45295-59496 GCA_013397135.1 Pachyramphus minor
CGGGGCTGGGGCTGGGTCTGCTGCCTTGCCCGGCCGTGGCCACCTTAAAAAGTTAAGAGGAGCAGGAAAGCTGAGCCTTCGGAGCCTTCACCGAGTGGGTTACACACCGCAGAGGGAGGTGAGCGCTGCTTCCTCAAGGCTTTGGTCACGGGTGTTTTTTTGTTTCAGTTTCTTAGGGTTGTTTTGTAAGCGAAGGCCGCCAGCTCGGGAACCTTCGCAATGCGAGTCAGGCTGAACCCGTGAGAAGGAAGAAACTTTGATCTCTCTGCCTCTCTTTTAGTTGAAGTCTCACAGGCAATTCCCGCAGACCAAACAAAACTACAGCTCGCAGAAGCAGAAGTTCTCCTGCTGGTTATTTAATGTGATGTCAGAGTTTTTAGTAATAATGTGAGGAGGAAAAAAACCCTGTAAATTGCTTCAGGAGCGGAGGCTTTAGAAAAACACTGTGACTCGTTTGTATTGCCGGCCTGACGTAGCAAAAGAGTGGAAAAGCAGTGAAGGGTTTACTTATGATCGCTCTCTGAGTACTCCGCTCAGAAGCCAGATTTGTAGAGCTTAGGCTTCGCGAAGAGCACCAGCTGAGAGTTAGATAAAGCCCTTCTAAGAAAAAAAAAAATCTCGGTGTGTTTTTCTTTTTGTCGTTAAAGTTTCGGCAGTGCTTACATGTGTAGCCTTAATCGCTCTATCTCGCACCTTGTTGAAAGTCAGACTTTTGTAGCTTCAGGAGTTTGTCACTGCTGGCAGCGCCGTGGCTGTTAGAACGTGAACATAAACAATCTGAAGCAAGAAATATTTAATAAACAAAACTGGTTTTGATGGCCTTGTGCACCGAGGTCACCTGCAGCTGCATTTGATAGCATTTTGTTGCTTGGTACACGCAACAAAAATATTGTTAAATGCATGGAGAATATAAACCTTTGATTTTTTTTTCCTTTAAGAAGGAAAAAAAAGTTGCAGCTTTGCAATCGAAGAAATTCCTTGTTCTTAAAAACTTTTTAAAAAATTTGCTAGCAGAGATAAGTGTTGAAGAGACAAGGTGTGTGATAAAAATGGCAATGTTAACTCTTTGAGAACTGAGCAGTATATATGAGTCATTCCTCTTTCCGTTCCTGTGAGGCAAGAAGATACAAAGCCTGTTTTGCAGATATTTGTCTTATTCTTGTTGGTTGCTTAAATTGCATTGCAACTCACAGCAAACTTGGAAGAATGGGGCTTGAGTTGGCATCTTTCTGGTTTTGTTTTACTCTGATGATTTGGCATTGCTGTTAACTTTCTTTAAATTTTATATCAAGTGGTGGGTTAAAAGCCATTTTATTGTAGATCTTAGAATTATAATCAAATATGACTTGTTCCCTCTGTGTGATTGAGCAATATGCAGAGCCAAGATCTCTTTTAAAGCCTCTGGTTATTGTCAGAACATGCCTTCTTGCATGCTGTGATCAGAATTTGGGGAATGTAAGTCTGTATGGACAGCCGCACTGAGATGGATCAAAACTCCATCTGTCAGAGGGAAGAATTTACCTGGGGGAGGGCCTGCAAGCAGGACTAATGTGTGTTGATATTTCCGTGGAGTTCTGACACTTGCAGTTCAGGGAATTCATGAATTTCTTTTCGTTTAGGAATCATCAGTGATTTTTTTTTTTTCCTGAGCTTACACGTAAACTTCTGGCATCCAGTGTGTTCTGTGGCAAGGACTTATGCAGTTCAGCTGCCCCTTGTGTCTCTATGTTAATTTTGAACCTGGCTACAAAACTGTCTTTATCAGGTGCCCCTTAGCACGTACGTTGGAAGTATTAATGAGCAAATAATCTCTACCTGCCCTCTCATTGCCAAGTGTGACCTTGGCTCTATTTCCCTAACTCCCTTTCCCCTGTTATCTCTCTTGTAGGATATTCGCTCTTATGAGGTCATGGTTTCTATCACACATAGGATGTTAAGACTTTACAAGTATCAATTTTATTTAGATTAATATATATTGAAATAAAGCATGGGAATTATGAATGTTGTGAAGACAAAATTGATTATTATTTCTCAGTAGTTTATTATACTACTAATAATGCTGTGTTTATTCAGATGATAATGCTACAATATTGTTACGTTAATAAATGATTTATGGAAAGAAGGTATCATTGGAGCACATGACAGAATATTTGGCATCAATTGTCATTTTTTTCACTTGCCACTGAGACAGCTGAAACAAAGAGTGTAAAATCACTTCACTACATCCTTAAAAATAGTCCTACAACAACCTAAAGCAAAATGGATGAAGGAGTTCTCATGTATGTTCTTGACAGCTGATTGCATCTCAAGTTTTCATTTAAAACCCTTGATGGGTACACTTCAAAGCTTCCCACAGTTTCGCTGAACTGTGTAAAACCTTGGTAGCTTGCTGTTGCATAATTTGCTCCAGCAAGCTGTAGCTGTTGCACACTTCTGCATTTGCTGGTTGCTTGTTTAAAGGATCTCTTCCTGTTAAATTTATTGCTTGAAAAAATACCAAGCCAAGTTAAAACAGCTTCAGTACCTGGTGTGAACATTTATTTTCACTTCTTTTTGAACTCTCTTGTTTACAGGATTGTTTGGCCTCTTGAGCTGCTGTAGTTACTGCCTCTGCCAAGGCTGCTTGAATGCTTACCATTTGTAAGCTTGGTTGACAAGAGCCATGCAATTAAACTAAACACTGGCTGCTACTTGGGAAAATCATTGAGCAGAAATGAAGGCAGTCAGGGGAGGAATTCATTATGGGAACATGCTTGTGCTGTTTACCCAAACATCATCGAAGCTGTTCCTGATTGATTACATTTCTGTCCTTTGTTTTCTGGACTGCATTTTCTAGATGCATTTTTATATGTAAATTCTTATAAATAAAGCACCTACACTCTTGGTTATATTGTTCCATAGTGTGTGTGTGTGTATACTTTAGAGTAACATTGGGGGCTGGGTAGGCTGTGGATTTGAAGAGCAGTAGAGTGTGTATGAAGGGGTAAGGTGAGCACGGGGAAGAGAATATAGTCAGACTTGCGTTAGAAGAACAAAAGAATCCAAGCAAGAAGGTCTGAAAGCAGGAGATCCAAGTATATGCAACAGTAATTGTATCTTATGTGTACACTTCAACTATCACAATTGACTTCTTGAGTATAGTTTGTTGGGTGTATTCCAGGATTGCTGTTTAGGGTTGTTTGGGTTTTTTGCTGGCCCTTGCAATTTTAATTTAGTGAATGGGGAGTTCATAATGTACCAGGTTGGTGTGCTAGCTATCTCAAGACATCACTTTAAATTGCAGGGGATGTAAACTTTTCAAACCATGGTAATGTGGGGGGAAAAAAAAGTTGCTATAGCAACTCGTTAAGTAAAGTGTACATCTTCACAAGCTCTTTAGTCAAAACAATACACTTGAAACCTTGCTTGTGCAGAGGATTAAGCAGTTGATGTGTTGATTGATTTGGATGGTTAGCATATAGTTGGCTGCTACAAAGTTTTGGAAGAGCCTAAAAGAGGAAATATCCACGATTATTTCTCCTTGACTTTTCTCTGTGCTTAGGAGTGGATTGAACTGGAGCACCATATCAACTAGCAAATAGCATTTGGGTAGGAAGTTCAAGATTTAGTACAGTACAGTTGGATTCATGAACTTCCCATGAGACTGAAAATTTGTGGAGGGGGGGAAAAACAAACAAAAACCAAAAAAATTTTTGATTTGGACCAGTCAAATATGTTTGAAGTGTGTTTTCTCTCACCTCCTACCTGTAAGTATCACCATGCTAAAGTGTATTAGTGGGCTCAGATCTAAGGATGCACTGTGTGTCAACCCTGATGTTTGGCAGGGCTTAGGTGACATAAACCAGTGGTTTAGAACTGCTGTGAGATACCGGTTTTCACTAATTGGGTTTTGTTTTGGGGTAAGTGTGTATTTGTTTTTTAAAAGCAGGATGAGGGGAAGACCTCCTAGAGAACAACTGTCACCTTTAATTAAGTGCTACACTTGAGAGAGAATAGGAGACCAGAAGCAGGAGATGAGGCTTCAAGAACTGGAGAAAAATCTGTCTAGAAAGCAGTCTGTTGGCAAGATGGAAGGAGTGTTCTTCACTCCTTCACACTCAGCCCAGAGTGTTTCAGAGTGAAGAAACTGAAGCAATATGTGCATATTTGTTCTGCCAACTGCTCCAGAGTAATTACATTGCAAACTTCAGCAGAGCTGTAGGTAATTTAACTATTCATATAGAAAGAGAAGATGTATGCAATGTCACTCTGGTAATCATGTAGTGCTTAAAGGGTCTGTAGCAGTTCTGGCAGCCAGGGCAGCAGTCCTGATGGTGTTCCAGACTCATGGAAGGCGGCAGTTGCTCACAGGGATGGTGCATCCAACCTGTAACTCCTATTGACAGCCCTCACTTGAGGGTTACTCAGATTTACAGTGGATCTGGATTAACTGACCTACTGGCAGCGCCCAGGGAGACACCGTGAATGAATATTGCAAAGATGAACGACTGCAGTCATTACAATGTATTTGCAAGTGTCAGTGTTACTGTACACGCACTGATGAAGTGCATCAAGTGTATTGTCAAAACACTGACTGTTTGGATAGTTTTGTAGCTGTTCAGATTTTGCATCTCTTGCTTTAATGCAAAACTGATACATTATGCATTCTATTTTGGTGACAAATTTACTATCGGTTATTTGATTTCCGGAAGAATGCTAAGAAATTCTAATTAAATGAACACTTCAGAATTTGGTCTAAGTCATATAAACAAGTTTTGTAGACCCCTGGAATCAGTAAATATGCACTTGTGATTATAAAAATAAATTTCAAATGTTTGTCTCAGCATTAAAATGGAATATTAAAATACTGCAGATTTTATAGTATGTCATTTCACTTTCAGGAGATGTGTAAGAAGCAAACACTGGCACACAAACTGCTTATGAAAAGCTTTTCATGCTTGACATTTTCTAGAAGCCTAATTTAAGTTGCCATTGTCCTGGTTGTTCAAGCAGGGGGAAGGGATAGTAATCATGTGCAAGAGAAAAACAACTTTTAATTGAAAGCCTGAATTGGGATGGGACTGAGTGTATTAAAAAAACAAACAAAAAAAAACAGACAAAAGAAGCAACCAAAAAAGCCCCACTGAACAAACCCAAACAGTCAAGAACAAATCAGAGCCTTCCTGCAAATAATCCTGTGTTTTCTTTCTTTCTAACCAGGTACTAGTTGGGCCAAGACAACTGATGCAAGTTTATCCAACTCCTTAAATGGCTTGACCTTCATGGGGATTCTGGATGCAAGAGTGGGCAGTGGTATCCAGGGCCTTCCCAACTTGAACTCTGGGACCCCGAGAGATCTCTCATTGCCTGAGTATGGGCCTGGCCAGCTGTCCAGTGCTTTAGAAGATTGTCATAGCCTTAAATCAGTGGATTCTGGTATTCCAACTCTAGAAATAGGAAATCCAGAGCCTGTTCACTGCAGTGTGTTAAATGTGAAGAGAAAGCAGTCAGAACCTGAAATTGTACCTGACAGGGCGTTTCAGAGCGCGTGCACACTGCCACCGTATGTGCCTCCACCTCCCCTGGCTGCTGAGCACGACCATGCTGTGCGAAAATCCTCCACTTTCCCAAGGACTGGGTATGACACCGTCAAACTTTACAGTCCAACCTCAAAAACTCTGAATCGAAGTGATGATATCTCTGTTTGTAGCGTGTCTAGTCTCAGCACAGAACTGTCAACGACTTTATCGGTTAGCAACGAAGACATTCTGGACTTTGTGGTCACAAGCAGTTCAAGTGCAATTGTGAATCTTGAGACGGACGAGGCACACTTCTCGGACGTTACCCTGAATTCCACTAAGGAGACCAATGACCAGAGCCAGCAGGAGTGTTGTCATGAGGCAGATGTGGACAGTAAACGGAAAATACTGGGACCTTTTACGAACTTCTTTGCCAGGTAATGCTTCCATGAAATATGGTTGTATTTTAACAGTGAGATTATGTAAGATCATAGGAGAATGGTCTTGTGTGATACTTTACTTTTAAAGATATAATAGCTTGCTATTTTAATTTAGATTGATATTAACAAAATCTTTTTGTGTAATGAGTAAGTAGGCAGATATTGCTAGGGACTGAGGCTCTGCATCCTCTATCTTTATGTTTTATGGAAGCATCTTAAATCTTGGAAAATTCCCTCTACATTACAAAAAAGGAGTTCTGAAAAAGGGTTTTTTTCCTCTGAACACTACCTTCTCCAGTAATATCTTTTGTGATTTT
Organism: Pachyramphus minor; assembly: GCA_013397135.1. Lineage (NCBI taxonomy): Eukaryota > Metazoa > Chordata > Aves > Passeriformes > Tyrannidae > Pachyramphus > Pachyramphus minor. The sequence goes on from VYXB01002304.1 coordinate 51,551, forward strand.
GGCCAAGGTCCTTAATCTTATGACACATAAATACATAAATGTAGGTAGGGTCCATACCTGTATTAAAGAGCTTTGACATCTGAGGGTTTGTAAGTGGTTTAGTAGGGATGCAATATTTTATTGTTAATTCGGAGTGTATGAAGCTTAAAATACAAATACTTGCCAAACACTTGCATGACTACTATGATCTTTCCAAATCTTAGCTACAGTTTTTTTTAATACCTTTTTCCTCCATTTATGCATGGAATGAAATCCCCTGACATTGCATCACATTGAAATGACAGCAATTGCCACTCAAAGCAGTTACATGACCTCTTCTAAATGTGGACCTTGTGTGAGTGATGCCCGGGGTAGTGGGGAATGAGGAAAAGGACTGTCTACTTTTGGGGGGTTTGGTTGTTTGCTGATAGATTTGTGGGTTTGTTTTAATTATGTAAGGCCTTCATAATGTCTGTTATTTTTAGGATATGATGTCTGAAGTATGATATATTTTAGATAAACTGTTCTAGAAATAAACTTTAGGCATCAAGCAGAGTTGGCTGTATCTAACCTGTTTTGCACATGGAAGTGCTTCAGCTAATCTCTTTTTCCTCATATTTGTGTTGTTTTTTGCATGAGACAAATAGGCTAATATAAATAGGCTGATAAAATGCGTAGAGAACTGGCAAACATTATTCTTTGAAAGGCTACCTTATTTGCAAAGCTTAAGAGAAGCAGTTTGTTTAGACCTATTAAACGGGATGAAGCTGTTGTTGATTTTTATTCTTGGGTTGAAGTACTGTGCAGCAGAACTCCAGTCATCAGTCATGTTTGAGGTGCTGAAGCTTTTGTGGACCCTTGTCTGTTTGTTGCCATGGAACCAGACTTAATTCTGAAGCAGGAGGCTTCTCAGCACTTCAAAGCATGAACTTGTGTTACCCATTCTGGTAGCACAACTGTGAACTCAAATGCTGTCCTTCAGCCTGGAGGGAGCACAGCGGAACAGGCTATTTAGACCTTGCTCAGAGTGGGATGTTTAACGGCTTCTCAACTTTTCTCATCCAACAAAGTAAAGCCATCTGTCCAAATCCTGTTCAAGTGTAGTCTGTAGTGGTTTTATCAGTGTTACAGGAACTGTGGTACTCACTAGACTGAGCTTTTTAACCTGAATCTTTTCAGGTACCTTGAATGCCAGGAGACAAGGGCTGTCATGAGTGCCTTTTAAATGGAGAACAGATAATCTTGGTCACTGGGTGCTGCCATCGAGATAATATGAGGATTAAGTTCAAACTAGGTGATCGGCTTTGAAGTTCCAGGTGCTCCATCTGTAACCTGACCTTGAATATCCTTCCCTTTGCCATCCACCTTCTGCTCTGTTTTGAAAACAAGAGTTGCTCGCTTTTTGTCTGTGCTTGCACACTACACCCTCATGTTTTATGCATCTGTTCTCTTATGTCATGTGACCTGGTGGTGAGGTTCAGAGGTATCAACAAGCAGGGAACTTCTGAGGTGCTTCTGTGCCACAGGGAGTACTATCTGTATTTATGCTGTCAGCATTGTTAAGGTTCAAAACATACTGTAGCTAGTTTTTGTTGATTTTTGTAATCTGCCATCCACGAGGTTGAAGTAGCTTCCTCTAGTGATTCCATGTACTCCCTGTTCCCTGGAGTTTCTGTGGGCCCCTTGGATTCCCAGGGCTTCAGTGAATACTGAAGTAAGTGAACCTGGGTCTTGCACTGTTTTGTTTGAAAGTAGCTGCTTTCTAGAGGCCTCCTTACCCAGCTCACCTGTGCTGTGCACCAGGGTTTGTGTGCACTGTGACATGAGGAGTAGGGTTCGAGTAGGGTTGTTGAAGACCAGCTTGCTGAAAGGAAGCTTCTTAAAGCAGTTTGTTAGAAGTGCTGCAGTGGTAGCTATAAACCAAGTCCCAGAGAGGAGCGTGTTCTTAGGACTACACTCTCTGCTGAAAGGATTTTCAGTTGAGATTCACACTCTTGTGGGTTAAGTGCATAAATCTTCACTTTGGAGAACCAAGGGTGAACTATGGCAGGAGAACTTTGGCTTTGGTGAGTGGCTGGCACACATGTGTACAGTGTGGAAGAACAAGCGCCTGAGTGGTTTGTTCATAGCCTTTCTATCTTCCAAGAGCCTGATGGTCATGGGGTAAGGCTGCAGTGCAGGGACTCAGCCTTAATCTGCAGGTTTAGCTCTTGAAGGGCTTCTCAGAGTAATAGGATACGGGTTTGAACCACTGAGAGCAAAGATGAGTCAGCTTAAGTTTTTGCACAAGTTGCTGCTATTTGGTAAAAGGGAGAAACCTTTCTTCTTGAAATGACACCTGTGCTTGTATTCAACCGCATCTGGCATCTGAGAATGTGTTAGTTTGTTCAAACTTATCCAGAGCAAACTCCGTCTTGACATGTCAGTTAAGATTTGTGGCTGCCTGTAGAGATAATGCTGACAGTAACTAGATGCCTCCAGTGCTTGGTTACGTGTACTTAAGCTACTTACATAATCAAGTAAGGGTAAATCTTGTGTAGTATCAAGAAAATGCTTAGAGAAGTACTTGCTTCAGAATGTAAAATTATTTCTTAGCACTTTAGATTTGTTTTTCCTTGCAAGACTGTATGCATGTGTGCATGTGCACTGTGCATGAGGTTGTGTGTTCCATATCAATTTTGGCAATATCTGCAATGTCTTATTAAGTGTTGGTGTTGGTTTGAGACTGTGTTTGCAAACTGAATTGTAGAAGAAATCAGAGAAAGGGGAACCCCACTGGTTTGTTGCTTGTCAGTCCTGGCACCTTCAGGATCACTTGGGAATGGGGTGCTCCTATCCTGCCTTCTTGAGCATGATGATGGAGAAAGTTTCCTGGACTGCTCCTCTGGCTCAGTTGCTGTCTCTTCAGCAGTTTGAGGCTCTGACAGGTCTGGTTCTTTCCTCAGGCTGTTTGGTGTAGCAGGAATACCAAAAGTGAGAAAAAGAGGCTGCTTTCTTGCTTGCTTGTGTGTAGCTTTCCTCTTGGAAGAGCTTAAGGCATCACAGGTACAGCGCTCTCGTTGGGCTCCAGGTTAGCACATGAAAATGGATTATTGCTTCTGAAAAGCAGTTGTAATGCTGACTGTTAACAAAGAAACCTGACATGTTGGTTGTTTCCAAGTGTCACCTGTATCAGCTTTCAAAGCCCAGAGGTTTTTCATATAAAGCATCAGTTGGAATTAATTTCCTTCATTTGGATATATGCAGGAACTTGGCTTGAAAAATACTGTGAGCAAGTAATTGGCTGGGAGACTAAAGAGTCACTGACTTGTCTGCTCCTTTGCCCTGTTGACCCAGAGCAGTGTGGGTTAATGAGTTTTACCTTTGGACTTTGCTTGTGTACAGTGCTGCTGAGACTTTTTAAATGCGTGGGTTTTAAACGGCTCTGCTAAAGCAGGACCACTGTGATCTTACTGTGGAAGTTTTACCTCTCATTTGTCATTTTCATTTATTGTTTTGGAGGCTGAGGATAAGGATTTTTTTGCTTACACACAGAGTGATCATAAAAAGCACTGGGACTATGTTCAGTGAAATAATAAGCCATGCAGTTGCCTTTGTTTCACCTGTTTACAGGAATCCTAAGTCCTTGCTTAGTCCACTGCCATGGATATTGTCTATTTTTCCAGGAATCTGGATTATCTTTCTTTTCAGGCTACTCCTGGAATTTTTTGATGCAAGTGTTCTAAGTAGTAGGATCTTAGGAAACCTCTACAGAGAATAGGGATTAGACATTAAAGGGGTTACACATTAAAGGGGTTTAAGAACATTACATTTTGCTGTTTGCAAAGAGTCTCTGTATTTCTGAGAGAAAGCGTCTGAAGCAGGATTGGCATCCTGTACCATACATAGAAGCACACACCTAGTCCAGGCTGTGACCTTACTTGTAATCTGATAAGAAAAAGGGCTTAAGTTTCAAAATAGTAGCTACTGGTTTCAGCATTAAGTCTTAAATCATGTGAATCTGATATATCACATACACACACATGTTTTGAGATTACTGGTCACGTATAATTTGGAGTTCTGAACTTAGGAATTAGGTCCATCGAAGGCATAGATAAGTCACCTGTGTTAATGAATAGGACCCTTTCATAATGCTGTTTGTTGCTTTCAATGAGAGGACAGCTTGTTGGGTGCTTCTCTAGTTTTGGTGTTAAAAGGAAGGTAGAATGTCAAGGAGCGTTGTTCTGTTGATTTCTCACTTTTTGTGTCTCCAAAAATGGGAGTTCACTGACCACAGAAGGGAAGAAAAAAGATTGTAAATAATTGTGATTGAGTAATCTGAGATATTAGATATGATGATGTCTCCTCTTTCATGCATATTTCTGTTAAATGAGGCCTCTTAGAGTATTGGCTCTTCAGGAGGAGACAGGCTGAGAACAGGAATGAAGTGTGTAGGAGGAGGGACAGAAAGAGCTGGATGCACTGTGGGGGAGGACATGAGTACACTGCTTTTAACCACAAATTAATAAAAACTAGCTGAGCTGCAGGTGGAGCTGAAGGCGGGAGGAAGGGCTCCAGAAACCCAACTTCTGATGGAGGGAACCCACACGGACACCCAGTACAGGCTGCTTTGCCCTGCATGGGGGCTGGGCTCCTCAGTGCTGTAGTTGTCTGGCCCCCTGGGATTCACTGACCTGTCAGAGGTCAGAGAGGAATTTCATGCCAGTTTTCTCTCTCCCCACTACTGTATCTTTGTGCATTTTTAGCTGATTGTTGTCAATTATGGCATCTAAAAGGGCTGGGAAGAGAGGAACCACAGAATCACAGAATATAATGAGTTGGAAGGGACCCACAAGGATCATTAAGTCCAATTCCTGGTCCTGCACATGACCATCTCCAGGAGTCACACCATATGCCTGAGAGTATCATCCAAATGCTTCTTGAACTCTGTCAGGCTTAGTGCTGTGACCACTTCCCTGAGGAGCTGTTCCAGTCAGTGCCCAACCACCCTCTAGGTGAAGAGCTTAATATCCAATGTAAACTTCCCCTGACACAAATTCAGGTCATCCCCTCAGGTCTTGTCACTGGTCGCCACAGTGCCTGCTGTCACATCTTCCCCTCACAAGGAAGTTGTAACTGCCATGAGGTCTCTCCTCAGTCTCCTCTCCTCCAGGCTGAACAGACCAAGTGCCATCAGCCGCTTCTCATACGGCTTCCCCTGAAGGCCCTTCTCCATCCTCGTTGCCCCCTCCTTTGGACTCTCTCTAATGGTTTAATATCTTTCTTATTTTGTGGTGCCCAAAACTGCCACAATATTGAAGGTGAGACCGCACCAGTGCAGAGCAGAGCGGGACAATCCCCTTCCTCGACTGGCTGCCGATGCTTTGCCTGATGCCCCCCAGGACGCAGTTGGCCCCCCTGGCTACCAGGGCACTGCTGACTCATATTCAACTTGCTGTCGACCAGGACCCTCAGGTCCCTTTCCCAGCACTGCTTTCCAGCATCTCATTCCCCAGTCTGTATCAACATCCAGGGTTGCCCCATTCCAGGTGCAGAATCCAGCACTTTCCCTTACTGAACTTCCTGATCACCCTTGGTGATCACCCAGCCCTCTGATTTGTTAAGGTCTCTGTGGGGCCTCCCTGCCTTCTAGGAAGTCAGCACATTTTTCCACTTTAGTATCATCTGTGAACTTGCTTCGTATCCCTTCCAGTCCTGTGTCCANCTGAACTTCCTGATCACCCTTGGTGATCACCCAGCCCTCTGATTTGTTAAGGTCTCTGTGGGGCCTCCCTGCCNACGACATGTGCTGGACACTTTGTCCAGAGGGATCCTGTGAGAAACAGTATCAAAAGCTTTACTGAATCAAAGAAGATTGTATCAGCTGGCTTCCCTTGATCAGTTGGGTGTGTTACCTTGTCATAAAAGGAAATCTAGTTTGATAAGCAGGACTTTCCTCTCATGAAGCCATGATGTGACCAATGACTGTGTTGTCTTTCAGGTGTTTTTCAATACCTCCCAGAATAATCTCCTCCATAAGTTTACCAGGCACTGGAGTGAGACTAACAGGCCTCATTCAAGAAAGCAAACAAGCTCATGTTTCAGTAGTGTAGGAAGCAGTGCAGGCACTGAGGATATGTTTTAACAGATGATGCTGGCAACAGTATTTCAGCAACCTGTGAGGCATTCAGGTGTGCTCATCTGAAGGGTGCTTCAGTCTTTACAGTGTGGTTTTGGGTAGTACTTGCTTGAAAGCCACTCTGTCTACTTGAACTGACAGACTAGTGGTCCTCCCCTCATCTGTACTACTTATCACAGCTCTGTGTAAAACAAAAACTGCAGAATTTTTCTGAAATAAGCATTCTCTCTCAAAGAAAATCTTCCACGGTGCAAAGCTGGAATTCTACAAAGATGACAACCTTTGCTTTTGATGAAGGTTGTAGATTTGTGTGATACAGTTTCCAAAATTGCTATCCTCTAATTCAGAGTATAAAGTTCTGAATTTTGTCATGTGGCCTGTTCTCCACTAGGTGTTGAACTGAAACTGTCCACATTAAGTGTAGTCCTTGTTTTCCCTTATGCGTGGAATAATGTATTGTGGAATGATTACTGTTCTGTTAGTTCTACCTTAAACTTTGCACTAAATCTTACTTGATATGTGGCTCTTTATTCTTAAGGGAAGTTACTTTTATAGATTAAAATCTTCATTTTGCTGTTGAGTAATGGAAACAGTTTTGCACAAACAAGACTTCAAACAAAGAGGCTTGTTGAAGTTACTTGTTCATTATGGAAGTTAAATGAAAATCTGCTCAGTGGTACTTGAGCTTTGGGGTTGTTTTTTTAGTAATGGTACAAAACTGACTTACTGTGATCTAGTTATTATTTAAAAGCAAGTAAAATGTGTATGTTTCTTTTCTAGTGGCTGGTGGGAAACATTATTGAAGTCTCACACTGGGTGGTGAATGAAATCTGTAGCACAGATGAGTGTTCTATGTTGCTTGCAACATGCAGCTATCATTCTCCCATAGATTTTCTGAAGCAGGAGTATATGTTTTTATGCCTTACCCTTGATATTTAGCGTCCTGTTAAATGCTGAATTTGCTGGAAGAAAAAAAATCTACAAGTTCATTTTAATGAACTGTTACTTTCAATTTGAGCATTAAAATTAGTTCATTAAAACATTGCTGTTTTAATGAACTAACTGTTCCTTACTTATGTTAAGCCTCTCTTTGTAGTCATTAAGTGCCTCAAAAGTTGTCATGCCGTAAGAATAACAAAGGAAAAAACCCTACAGTAAATAGTAGAGTCATTCACACCTTACTTTGACAATACGTAAAAGAATTTGGCAACAATCATGAGGTAAGACAAGGTATTTACTTAGTGCTTGGACCCCCCTTTGTGAGCAGCAGCCTTCCACGATGAGTAGTTCAGGAATCAATGAGCAGTTCAGGTCAGAAGGGACTTCGGGGCCCAGTGGTGTGAGCCCCTGCTCAGTGCAGGGCTTCAGCACTGGAGAGTGTTCCTCAGGACCTCGTCCAGTCATTGTGAGTTCATCCAAGCCTGGAGTTATCACAGCTTCTCCAGACTACAAGGTCCAGGATTTATCTGCTACTACTGTGATTTTTTTTTTTTCTCCCCCCTTTTATCCAGTTGGAATTTACCTTGCAGCAACTTACTGCTTTGCCTCTTGTTTTTTTTAATTCATTGCATCTCTGAGAATGATCCTCCAGGCTGAATGAAACCACCTTTCTCAGCATCCCTGCTTGTTTGTCATAGGCCTCACCACCCAGTGGTCACAGTGGTCACCCACTGAGCTTCCACCAGTTTTTGATCTCTCTTTCTTGTAGTCCAGGGGCCTCAAATTGAATACAGATGTCTCATGGGCACCAGTTAGAACTTTTTATTCACTTTTTCCTCTTGAACTTATTACAAACCAGTCCATGTTTCATCCTTATGAACTGGCTGGAGGGCCCAGAGAGTGCTGGTGA
>VYXB01002304.1:59996-81550 GCA_013397135.1 Pachyramphus minor
CAGCAATAGGACAAGAGGGCACGGGCTTAAGCTCTGCCAGGGAAGGTTTAGGTTGGATATTAGAAAGAATTTATTTACAGAGAGAGTGGTCAGGCATTGGAATGGCCTGCCCAGAGAGGTGGTGGATTCACCATCCCTGGAGGTTTTTAAGATGAGGCTGGATGTGGCACTTAGTGCCATGATCTAAGAATCACAGTGATAGTGGATCAAGGGTTGGACCTGATGATCTCAGAGGTCTCTTCCAACCCCAGTTAATTCTATGATTCTATGATTCTTATAGCTGCAGAGTCTTACAGTTTACTTGGGTTCAGCTTTTTGCTTAGGATGACATTTCGTTTATGCATTCTGTATTTTATGAGTGTGGTAATAGTGCTCCCCCCCAAACCAGAGGGCTTCTTTCAGACTCTAGGAATGGAATTTTGAATTATTCTGAGAACATTAGGGTAATTGGGAATTTTGCCAGCTAGAAAGGGATCATTAATTATAGCTGATTCGACTCTAATATATTAAAGTTGGACCTCAGTGTTGATTTTATATGAGAGTCCTAACTTCCTGCAACTCCTGTTTCTGAGAATTCTGCAGTATTTGCATGGTAGACTAGCACTGTGAATTATCCATGTGCAGAATAGTTCTTGGCTTGCTACAACAAATTCTAACTCCTAAACTTGCAGGGTTACTGTCTGATTTATTTTGCATGTCTTGAACACTTCAGTGCAGGCAACTGCTTTGTTCTCCTGTGAAATGAGGGTTGCCCTCTAAGAAAAAAGGTAAATGCAGAATATTGCAGATTTGATAAATATTTTATTAAACCCTGCTTTTTTCCCCCCAGAATTCTAGAGAAATTTCCAAGTTATCCTATTGCAAGCTATCAGGTGTCCTGTACTGCTAACTTGTATTGTATTACTGTTTCTCTAACTGTGGAAGTCTTTCTTTTTTCCCCCCCAAACCTGTAGGTGTCTGTTATACTGTAAAGTGTCATTGTCCTTGATTCTTACTGAACACATCAGTGGCTGGAAAACTTTGTTTATAAAATGTAATAGGAATTTATAAAACATGGTTCTGTTATTAGTTACCTTTTCCATAGGTAGGTCAACGTGTTGGCTGTCTGGCTCTGTTTCTGTTAAATTTGTTTATCCATAAACGAAGCATTGTTCTGCCTTTAGTCTGACCTTTGGCAATCTCCCAGAGATAAAATTCTGCAACCCCTGCTTTTGTATGTATTTTTGGAATCCTTTTCGAAGCATAACTTTTGACTTGTTTATGGAGGTTCTTTGCCATAGCCAAAATACTTGAACTTTTTCTATGATGTTCTGTTCTGTTGGTTGGGTTTTTTTGTTTTGTTTTGTGGGGTTTTGTTGTGTGTTGGGTTTTGTTTTGTTTTGGTTTTTCCCCAAGGGGAAGTTAAACTAGAGGTGATCTGAAGTTGGGAGCATGGAATGTGAGAACTGGCAGTCGCTGTGTCTAGTGAATTATTTCTAGGAACCAGTGTTATCTGGTCATAGGTTCCAATTGCTGGCTTTTACCTGTGGAGGATGTAGATCTAGGGCCTTTCAGGAGACTTTGATGTGTCTCCTGACAAGAATGCCTTCTCAAGTCCATCAGTTCTCCAGTCATCATGATTTATGTCTCAGTCTTGTTCCTCCACTAATCAGGTAACAAAAATTTCTTTGATACATTGCTGGTTTTTCAGGATTTATTTTCTCAGCCTCTGGAAATTGTTTCATTTGGAACATCTAGAGGTGAGAACTCTTTATTCTGTTTATTGAGGGTAAGATGTGAGAGTTATGATCGGTACAGAATGCAGAAGGTCATTGGAGGATGAGAAGAAAACAAAATTGTTATATCTTTTGCCTAAATTCCATAATAGTGTGTTTCCTAGGTAGTGTTAATTGAATTAATACTGTGTCAGGTAAGGTGACAGGACACTTTCGCTCACAATGCAGCAAATAGTTAATAAAATTTATCTTATATTTTTTGCCTAATAGGTGCTCTATGTTACTTGAAATGTCTTGTTTCAGTGCAGTTTTCTGGATGCCTTGTGTAATAATATCTGTGGAGACATCTTTTACACTGCTTATGTGCTCAGTGTGGGTTTACCTAGTTCTGCGGATTAATATCTGCTTTCTTTATCTAAAGTCCATTACACGTGGAATTCGTCTGCCTTGGATAGGCCAAGGGGCTCAAGACCTTAGTGTTCTCTCTGTGTGGAGTTTAGAGTTAACAGGGATCGTCAGAGTCTTCCCAGCAGCAGCTGAAATGAACTTTGATTTGCCTCTGTTTCTTTCTTGCTTCTTAAGAATACATGCGAGTCTGATACTCATTTGAAAAAATGTCTTTCAAGATAAATTTGCTCTACAAAATATGAACCTTTTGAACTCTCTCCACTATCCTTATTTTTCATCTGCTCTGCTCATGAGACTGGTAAGTCCTTCTGTTAGTTAATGTGCATGACTATTCCACTTGTTTTGTCTTCTGAAAATAACCTTCTTCATTGAAAGACTAACTAAGATTCGAATGTGAGCATGCATCTTGAGAGCAGGGAATGTTGTGTGTGTTAAAACTCATAACAAAAATTTACTTGCAATTGCAAATTAGTGTTGGGTAAACACAGATCAGAAATTGGGTCAGTCTGCATGAGCGGGGTCAGTTTCTAGATAATTTTCATACATTTTTGTTTGTTTGTTTGTTTCTGTACACAGTCTTTTTAGGAGTAAGGAACCCATTTATTTGCAAATGTAATCTATGCTAGGTCAGTGTTAGTCTACCATAGAGCATCATATGCCATCTCACTTTTCTTTTGCTTGCACCTGTCCTTCTGTGCCTTGTGCTGGGAGTTCAGGTACTGCAGAACTTCATCTAAGCAGCCATGGCAAAATAGCCACAGCAACACAGTTAAAATTCAGATTTTTCTGAAGAACCCAAATACTGTAGTCATGAAAACTCCTAAATCCTAAGCTCCTCTATCCTTTTTTTTTCAGGAAACTGGTATATCTTGGGAATTCTGGGCAAAAAAACCCCCTATGTGTTGCCTGGAAGTCCAGGTGTAGGGTGTGCGTCCACCAACAGGTGTCAGTGGATGTATATGTGTCCACCTTGCTCAGCTCCACCTCCTGACAGCTACTGTGTTGGAGCCCATCTTTTTTTCCTGTTGAGTGACGTATGCCAGAGAAACAGTTCCTTGACTCTGGTGGTGCCAACTTCAGGGGTATCTCGTTGGGCACAATATTGAACCTGCCTGGCTAGAGGAGACTTTGAGAGACTTTTCAGGGAGGAGATTTACAGCTGACTTCAAGACCTGGAATAAATTGGCAACAGAAACTGTGGCAGCACTGTCTGCTCCTTTTGGTGGATAGGTTAAGATACTGAACTGTGGGAAGGGCTGATCTCTTGAGAGGTGACTTCACAGAAATGGCTAACCTTGCTTGGGACAAAGCACGGCTGAAACATGGAGGAAGCAAACAGCTGAATTTCTGTGGAGCTGCTGCTCTCAGCTCCTCACATGCTCATTGATAGTGGCTGCTATCAGCTGGTCACAGGGCAGTCATTGCTGGCAGTTGTGTTACAGACTTCCTGTCTATTTGGAAAGAGGATTGGAAAGAACTAGATAAACTTTCTGCTTCAGTGGTGGTGGTGCGGGACCTTGTTTAAAAGCATAAGCTTGAAAAAGCTGTAACAGATGCCATATGGGTAGGTTTGACTTGATTACTCATTATTGATGTGGTTTTAATATTTTTTTTTTTTATTTGATTGAGGCTTAAAGCCTGACTATGACAGCACACAAGGCCACATAAATACAGGAAAAATGTAAATGTGCAGTGCTTATATATGGCAACTATTAAGTAAGTTTATCTTAGCAGTGCTTATAGAACCAAAATGAAATGGTTCTTAAGTTTTGTTAAAAAATAAGGATTTCCTGACACTGCTGAACTTGTCTCTTGGTATTGAATTCCTCTCTTCCCCACAGAAAAGGCAGCTGGGCAGATTAGGATACAGTGGTGATGCAGTATCTGTATGTTCAAGCAAAAGATTGTTCCATCTCCATCCTGTATCACAGGATGGTATTTGTATGTATCTAAAAATTAACTCTGAAGTTAGAATTAAAATCTCTTCAGGCAGGTAATTCCTCACCAAAGCTCAATTAAACTAACAAGGTTAAACAGCTGTTTGGTGCCAAATATTGTTTTTAGGGGGCTGTGCAAAAGCAGTTTTCTGTTTGAAATGTGACCTCAATTTAACTTTCACGCTTGGCTTTTCTAAAATAAGAAGCTGCAGACACTTAGTGTAAAATACTTAGCTCTCACAATGGGAATGCAGATGTAATCCGTGACACTTTAATGGCTCCACACTAATGATACTGCAGACATGATGTGTGGTGTCAGATATTCCTGTTAATATCCCTATTGTAAATCAGCATGATGTGCTCTAATGGTTGTGAAGAGGACAATGAGACCAAGATAATGATCAGCATGTGGTCTTTTCTTTCCAGGCATGTCAACCCTTTTTTTACATTCAAGATCTCAAATTAATTTTGTTATCCTAAAGCACTTGTAATGGAAGTTTGATATCTTTTAGCCTAGCATTTCTGAGCTCATCTTTGGAGTAAAGATCTGTTCAAGTTTTTGGGGTTTTGTCTGTTTTTTTTTTTTCCCAAGTAGAGAAGTTTTGCTGCTTCTTAACCTGTATTTTGCATTAGGTCAGGTCTCCTTAAGTTACCTTTAGAGTGGAATTACTCTTAGTGAATTTTTTCAGAAGTGAGAATGCTTTGTACTTTTCTTGGAAATCTGAGGGAGCTGTGTTAGCATGGGAGGAAAGTAATTCCTTTTTGTGCTGTGACAGCAGAAAAATGGAAGGTTTTGCTATATATGTGGCAGAAATCCTTACTTGCTTCTAAGGCAGTTGCAGTAGGTATTAAGTAGGCTAAATAAGCATAAACCTGGGAGAACTTCCTTTCATAAAGATACCCAATTTCTGCAGGATGTTTTCTGAAACCCACATGCTCCTTAAAAAGGGCACTTAATGGTGGGATAGAAACTGGGTCCATGTACAACCTTTCCTGTTAGGATTACTTGGGTTTAGTTGTAGTCTGGAGCTACAACTGAATTATAAATTAAATTCTTGATTTTTATTTATAGGACCTCTGTTTCTGTGGTAATTATGGAAGTTTGTTCATATTTTAAGGGTCTGCTTTCAGTCCAGAAATCTCAAGTAGTGTTTTCGTCAGGACCCTGTGATGGTGTCCTGATTTTTTGCAAAGCTCTGCAGAAATTGAACTGGTGAACATTCTATAGTCTTTTTGTTTGGGTTATTTTTCCTGGTAAGTTTTCTAAGATCAGCAGCAAATTAGGTGGCATCTCTTCTGCTCCTTCCATGCCATCCTCACTATCTTGTGTCAGGGCAGATCACAGTTTAATGTCCTCAGTCAAAGCAGGAACAGGTTGTAGTTTTGCTGTTCTACATCTGGTTGTGCTGATCTGTGGCCTCTGATAATGTTATGCCTTTTGGGAGTTTTGAGACTTTTTGGAGTTCGTAAGTGGTGTGGACACCAGCAGAACACTAGAACTTAGGCCCAGACAGAGAGCAGGGGAAGAGGAGAGTACAGAATGGGAATTGTCTGTTGACCATGCCTGGTGCTTTCAGTTTAATAAATATATATATATATATNTAGAGCAGAGTGAGCTGAGCAAGTGCTGTGCCATCTGCTAGATAAGCTTTAGAACATATTATTTATTATGATGCTCCCTCTAAAGGGAAAGTAGATAGTTAGGGTTGTGGAATTGAATTGAAAGCAAGTGTGTGAGATTGACCTTTCCAGTTTAGTTCATCTTATAAAGGCCCTTGCAGCAGACAGCTATTCTATTTTATCATTCCAATTCAACTTTATTTTGTTCTGAGGATAAAGACCTACTGCTGCTCTTAAAATCCCTCAGAGGAGATTGGGGGGATTGTTGATTGTATATACCCTTATGCTAGCAACCTCTAATGTGGATGGATAGGGAGAGAAAATTGCTTTTAATTTTCATGTTATTGCAGTGCTAATGAAGTGTGGTGAAAGCCTTTTACTTGCAAAAGAGGATTTGAATGTGCACAGAACTATCACACAGGTGTGCTCCTTAGGGGGTCTTTCACTGTCCCTGGTGCTACAAGTTCTTGTTTTCTCTAAAGACAGCCTGGAATCCGCTTTTTGAAGCAATAACAATCTGAAAGAACAATTCTTGCAAGAACAGCCAGCCTGCCTAGCATTGTTTGTCCTGTTTACATGCCATGATTTTTATGATGTTATTCCTGTCATGCTTTCCTTTTTATTCTTACATATATTTTAGAACTTAATTGATATTTCTCCATTTTAAATTAACTATAAACATATATGTAAAAATTAATCTCTTTTCTGTCTCTCTTTATATATTATTTCCCTGGTAGCTGTCTTAAATGATAATATAAATCCATCATCTCTGGTCTTAGATGTTATTAAATGGGCAAGGTTAAGAAAATGACATGCAAAAGCCCTTCAGGGTTCTAATCACTCAGTCAGAATGGAATCTTTATATTGACAAAGTGAAGGAATTGCTGGTGGAAAGAAAGCAAATTCAACTGAGATACCTTTCTTGGAAGGTCTATGATATTCTCTTTTTCCCAGCAGTTGATGAATGCTTTAATTAGGTTATAAATCTATAAGTAGCCTAACAGCTGTAATGATGAGCCACGGGAATGTTCTCATAACACTGAAATAGGAGTATGCTAATTAGACAGAAGAAAAGCAAAACTTTGGGTTTGATCCAGTAGTTTACCTGTAGCATTAAAATGTCATGCTTTGAAAAAAACCTGAAAGGGGGGAAAAATGGCAGCATGTTTCTGTGTCTTCAATGTTGTTACTCTTTAGTGCTTTCCCTACAACCGTTTACTCTCTATCTTTATACTGTATCTTATTTTGTGTGGGGTAGGGTAGGGGAAAGCTGAAAGGGATTTGTAGAACTGCAGTTACTGCTTAGCTTTGACATCAGTTGTAATTGTCTTGCGTGATTTCTGTACCTAAACACTTTGTTCTTATCTTTTAATATGATAATCTGTTCCTGGTTTGAATTTCAAGGTAACTGTATCCTTGTGATACAGAATCATGTGATAATTTGTATAAATATGTGCATATTTAAGGATGGCAGTGTACCCTATCAACTTTATAATACATTTCAACACACTGACATTTTTATCTCAATTGTTTTTCCTCATATTAAACATTCCTCATGTATTGCAGCAATGTTATCTCTGTTGGTATAGTTGTGATATTGTTCATGTCAGCTGATACAAAGTGGCCAGGAAAACCAACTTTTTAGTGTCTAGGTTGTTCCTATTATGGATTTAGCCCTTTTGGAACATGAAGCTCAATATACTTTTATTTGCCAAACTTCTACACCTGATATGTATGAAACAATCTGTACTTGCTGGGCCAACACACTGGGCATTAAGGTAGTAACCATAAGGAAAAGCAGTAATGGCAGACTGGAAGCATCCATGGTATGAAGGTGCTAGAGCTGCCTGCTGATTACAGCAGCAAAAATACTTTTGTCTCTGGATTTATTTTTTTTTCTTTTAAATGAGGGAGCAAAATTCTGTAGTCAAGTTTCCAGAAAAACCTACCACAAGGTGAGTAAATAACTAAGCAAACCTGTATATATTTGACTACTAAATGGCAATAGGATTAAAGAAAATTTGTTACTTTAATAATGGAGACATACTGTGGGTGTAGAATATCTGTTTTGCTCCTGAAGGAACTGAGTGCATGAGGTCTGGTCTGTACTGCATGTCCAGTTTTGAAAAAATGTAGTTGTGGTGTAAAGATGGAAGCCTGACCTATCACTTTATGATTAAAAACTAGCAAAGTCAATAAAACTAATTCAATTTTCAGTGGCTTTGTGCCTGGCTTTGACTGTTCCTGCAGTGTTCCTGAAATGGTTGAGACATTTCAGAGTTAATGAAATGTCTTCAGAATTAAAGTGTTTTGATAGCAGCTTTTAAGCTTATTCAGGAAAAATAATCTTTTATGAAAGCAGGTCAAATACAGTAAAAGGCTACTATGTCTCCAACTTTTTTGTGATTTTTGGTAGAGTGTTGTAACGGGTGGGTAGAGAATGTTTATGCAGCAAGAGATTTAGTGTCTTAGTGGTTTTTTAGAGGAGTGAGGCTGAACAGTCTAGGAGGAGGCTAAAAAAGAAGGCAACCTGTAGAAAGTTGGAAAATGTTAAATAATAACTTCTAGTAGATGAAAAAAAAGTTCAAAGTCCATTGCCTGGTATGGTGATAATACTGCATGATTTGTCTTTTGAGGATGGGGAACAGAGTCTGTCAGCTCAACCACAAGAGGAGTTGGGATATTTGATTGGGATACATCAGGTCAACAAATTGTCTATCCTTCTGTTTGTTATAATTGATAAACCCTTTTTCTTAATCAAACATTTTTTTTTAATTTTATTTTTTTTTTTTTTAGGAATTTTTTTACCAGAAAGCAAAGTGCAAGATTTGAAAAACAAAATGATATGGGATGGAAGTTGTTTGGAAAAGTACCTCTCAGAGAAAACTCACAGAAAGATCCCAAGAAAATGCAAAAGGTATTTGTTTAATTCTGTGTTAGGACTAATGGTGAAGGTAGAAGCCAGTTAGGTTTATGATCTGTTTATATGACCAAGCAGCCTATTTGTTTGAGTTGTGCACCATTTCTTGGACAGTAGCAAAGAAGGTTCTTAGTTGAAATTTTACTTCCATTATAACAGTGCCATTCAAAAGAATATGGTCATTATATTGACTATTCCATGACAACTCATACCATTTGGGTATAAAGCATTTCTTGTGAAAATTTGAGGTATATGATTTTTTTTTTTTTTTTTTTTTTATAATCAAGCTTAGCTAATTTGAAAATCTTTTTAGTATCTTATTCTTGTTCTGGCTTTTACTGGTTTGTGGCCTTTGTGTCAAAGTTCCATATGTAACAGGCTGTTTGGGGGGAAATTGTGGTCTTCTGGCCTTGGCTTATTTATGCTTAAACAGTAATTGAAAGTACATACATTCAAGATAAAATGAACATGGTAGAGTGCCAGAAACTTGTGTTAAGATGCTTGTTTCACCCATTCCTTGTTGCTGGAGTACTTGCTCTTTGGAGTTGAAATTTTCCATGTGTGGGCCTTGATGAAAATTTGATTATTGACTTGAAATGTTGGAACAATGCATTACAGTTCAGTATAAGTGAGCGGAATAAATATTTTTTCCTTGTCCAAGTAGCTGGGTTTCAATACACACTCAAAATGGAGTGTGTATTGAAATTATTTATTGAAGTGGTTCCTTCTTTGCATATCACTTCTCAAGCTGTGGCATTATAAGATGGTTGAAAACAACATTTCAGAGAACTGGTCCTACTACAGATGAACCCAAGCACTCGGCTAGTGAATCAAATGAGCTGCCTTTCCAATGGGGAAAATCTTGTGAAATCCAGCTATGAGGGCAGCAGTTCATGAGCTGCTCTTTCAGTGACAAGAAAACAGCCTCTTTCAATCTGCCTGACCCGATCTGGGATTTTTGGATTTCATATGGGCATGTCATGTGTTGGGGCTTTTGTCGTATTTTGGTTGTTTCTTCCTTGTTCAAACCACTGTGGGAATGGGAAGGTTTGCGTGGAAAGAGACCATGTAGTAAAAACCAGCTGCAGTGCGTGAAATGCAAATGCTGATCTGAAGGACTGTGCTGCTTAATTTAGGGTAAAGTACTCTGGAAATCCATGTGTCATGGGACTGGTCTTAGCTGTAGTTGGGCTGTTCATAGAAGTGAAATTCAGGCAGCTTTTTGAACTTGTCACTGTGTTCAAGCATTCAGACTTTACCTACAGCTCGTCTTGATACAATTAGCAGTTCTGAAGTGTTCACCACAGATTTTTCATGACAGAATTGAAGAGACTTAATAATGACAGTACTCTGACACTTAGCAGTGTATTTTATTGTAGCACCTGTTCTTTAGTAAGTGGGTAAATAATTTATTAACGTTTTTTGGTTGTTGCTGGTACTGCAAATATTTTTTCTATACATCCAAACGGTCTTAAATAGTGAGTGTTCAGTGTTCCTAGAGCATTACAGCTTTGAATGGTTGTATTAAATGTGTTAGAAAAAAGTAGCTATTAAAGAATTATGTGATATGGCATCCAAACATTATTGAGTTTCTGGCAAGACTGCAAGTCTAAAAAACAATTGTCTCCAGTGCCTCTTGGATAACAATAACTAATCCTTCCTAATTGATTTGGCACTTTCCTGAAGTTATTTTTGACATGCAGACTTTCTGAGCCATGAGTCATGCTGTAAATCACTAATCTGAGCCTCACCAACATCTAACAGCACAGTCTAGGTTACCCCTCACAGTTCCCTTAACAATGACAAAGTAGCACTTGTGTTGTGGAGTTTTTGCCCACTTAGAGGCACGATTTTAGCCCTTTGGTTTGTGCCTAAAGGACTTGTGGGTGTCTAAGCAGAGGTGACAGCATAGGGCTATTGGGATGATGCCTGTTGGCCAACAGCAGTCCCTTCACCATTCTGGAAAAAAGGGTACTAGGCCAGAGGAATTAATGCTGCAGCTCTATTTCTCTATTTTGAGGTCTGGAATTGATAACCACGTATCTGGGGAAACCCATTGGATCTTACTTCCTTGGCGTGAGCTCTTTGTGCACAAGAACTAAGGTGACTGGTCCACCAAGCAATCCTTTCTCAAGTCTGTTGCATTTGCTTCTGTACAGACATCAAAAAAACCCCTGTGACTGTCCCATTCATTTGGCTCTGTGCTCCTGGAGGGAGTTCCTTGGTATGTTTGTGGTTCCATCTTCTCATACCTTTTTTATATCAATGAAAGATTTATTTTTTTTTTCCAGAATGAGATGAGCAAAGTTGACTGCAAGCTTAAATGGTCTTCTGAATGATAAGGATTGATGTGCTTTTGTGCATATTTTTAAAACTTATATAAGGGCAGCAATCTTTAAAATACATTATTATTGTACATTGTTCTTATACTTTCCCCATAATAAGCTCATCTGGGATGGAAAGCAATTTCCAAGGAAAAATGCGGTTTTAAGATATGTGCTCACGTGAAGTACAAAAGAGGAAAAAAAGTAATTCAGTTGTGAAGTGCTTAAAAATTGATCTTAGACCAGTTCTTGTTTTCTTCCTGCCTTCTTTTTGCTAAATAAATAAATGAATGATGAAAATGCCAGACCCTCAAACGTCAGTTGCCATTCGCAAATTGCATATTGTTAAACTGTGACTGAAGATGGCTGTACAGGTACAAGTGAGCCAGGCACAGTATGTAAGGACAAGAAGTATTTTTTTCCCCTCTGACCTTGCACCAAAAGAATAGTCAGGTGGGTTTTTGAGCACATAAGCCTTTTCTCAACTCCTGTAAAAATTGTTGTTCAGCTAGTGTATATAGAGCACAGTGTCAGTACTCAATTTTAACAATGGAGGAATTGAAATCACTGCAGCTAAGCTGTTACTTGTCCTGCTTTTAATGCTGATAAAATACATGAATATTAGTCTTCTGATGAAAAAATCAATATTGATGTATGCTCAGGGTGAGTTGTTTTACTGGTCACCAGGAGCTTTCACGTAGTTTTTATCCAGTTAAATGTTTTAAAGCTTAAAAACAGTCAGAACGAGTAGTTTTCAAGGAGCTGGAAGTGCATTTGCAGTGGAGGTTTGCATGATTAATTTTTTATATCAATTATCTTCAGGAATTCTGCTTGAGCAGAACTGGTTATGCCAGTTGCTTTTGCAACTGTGAAAATGCACAAAAGTCAGATGATGGGACCTCACTGAGAATCACGACCGAAGTGGAATTCTCTTCCCTTCCAGTAGACTGTGGAACTGAGCTGGGCTGTGCAGCCACTGTTTCTTTTAGAAACACTTCAAGATTGGCAAGCACAAAAGTTTTAAATATTGTATGTTTGCAGCTTCTCCCCCCCATCCCCAGCCAGGTTTGTTGGTGAATGAAAAAAGAAATTCCTTAAAAAAACTCAGGAAGAGGCAACCAGTATATAATTTGGTTGTCTCCTCTCATGTGATCTGTCTTCACAGAACTTGTTTTGCAACTGATTAGTCAAGATTTTGTGTATTAAGAGACTGAGGTATAGAGCAAAGTCAGATTTTGGCTATACCCTAGGGACACATTATAGCTTTCTTCCCCAAAGAAATTAATTTACTTTTTTTCTATAGTGTATTTATTTTTTTTCTATAATAGAAAAATCCATTTTTAATCAATGCATATTTTTTCCCCCTTCCAAATGTGCTGTGACCCTATGAGGGCTGTTCAATTTAACTTCCACTATATGAATTCCAGTAAGAGCTCAATAGAATATCTTCATTTTCTTTGTGTTTCAGTGTCAGTAAAATTCAGCACATATAACCCTTGAGGCCTTTCAATAACAATCTTTGCTCATAAATTCAGGTCTAAATATTTTATGTTGTCATTTGCTGACATTCCATATAGTAATAATTAAAATTTCTAATGGCAGTTCCTTAATAATAAAAAATTAGGTGTTATTTTTAACTTAGGAATTGTTATATTTTCAAATTTATGAGGATTTATGTTCTGAAAGTCATTGTGTGCTCTTGGAGGAAATGAGAGTGGATGACTCTTCCCCCCCCCCATTCAGGAATAAGGATTTAAATAAATCAATTGCTGGGAAGTTGGATTCCTGCCCTGAAGTCACCACTGATGGAAACAGCCTGCCCACCTCAGATGCAGGGGAAAACTGCAGGCGTTTCTGTGCAGCTGTGGGGAACGGGCTTGTCTGTGTGAGGCCCCCAGAGCAGACTGCAGGTGCAGGGGTGGCAGAAGAGCTCAGAGCCAGGCTTTTCTGGACACCTGGCTTGTTCTGCCTTTGCCACTACAGCTTCTCTGTGGTGACCAGTGACAGGATCCAAGGGAATGGCCTGAAGTTTGTCAGGGGAGGTTTGGGTTGGATATTAGAAAAAGGTTCTTCACCCAGAGGGTGGTTGGGCACTGGAACAGGCTCTCCAGGGAAGTGGTCACAGCACCAAGCCTGACAGAGTGCAAAAAACGTTTGAATGATGCTCAGGCACACGGTGTGACTCTTGGGGATGGTCCTGTGCAGGGCTAAGAACTGGACTTGATGATCCTTGTGGGTCCCTTCTGACTCACTGTGGTCTGTGATTCTGTGAGTCAGGTTGTTCAGACTTGGTAATCCCATTAATACGATATTGTTTCTGTCATACAAGCTGCCAGCAGTGTTCCCATCCCTTCCTACCAAACTGTTTTGATTTATAAAAAAAAAAAATCATTCCTGTATTTGTTTATTTTGAGGAGACGGGGAGGTGGAAAAGTCTAAATTCTTTCTTGGTGTCAACTGTAACATTTCCCAAGTGGCCTGTCTTCAGCTGGAGGCAAAACAGTTCTTTTTGAAATGATGCTGTAACAGGAAATAAATCAACATCATTTACCAATTACATTTTTCTGTAATAATTAGAACATGGATATACATGGGGTCAACTTCCAGTCAATTAAAATCAGTTGTACTGAAGAGGCTTATTCTGCAGCATGTGATAAATGAGTTCTTGAAACAGGAAAATACATTGCTTGGCTCAGATGATGCTTTGTTATGATGCTTATAACACTACTCTAGGAAAAATCTTTGTAGGAAGAATTGGGTTAGTTGCCATTCAAGTCAATCTTCACTTGGTTTTTCTTTTAAGCTAGAAACCTAGCTGACTAATAAAATCACTTTTCTTAGTCTGTTTTCTGGCTTGAACCTCTTAGATGGAAAATAATTTCAGAGCAACAGCACCTAGCAAGAAATACAGAAAGAATTTACTACAATCCATGCTTTAGGCAGACAGTTTCAACTGCCATTGAAACTAGTGTGGTTTTTCCAAGTAAAGAAAAACCCAAACCAGAGAAAAGTCCACAGACTGCTGATGTGTGGAGTTCTTGTGCAGCTCCGGATGCAGGAGCGCTCCGCTGTGCAGCGTGTCCAGCTGCTGTCTCCTGTTCCACATCCGCAGCCTCTGCTGACGGGGGGCAGCTGATAAAAATACTGAGCAGTTCTGAGCGGTTGCCTGGGCCTTGCTGTGTGCTCTGTTCACAGGGTCCATGCAGGGCCTCTTGAAGGGGAAGTGCTTGGTTCAAGCTGGCTGCTGGTTCTGGCAGGAGCTAGATCTCCAGTTTTGGATAAAGCACTGTCTTCTGCTTATACTGAGTTTGGTTTTGGATAGATCCCTGGGTAAATCATTGTGACTGATAGCTATAGCTATTAATAGGGTGAACATTTGCATGTAGTCTCCATTGCCATTTGAAGCATTCTGGCTATAATCTGTGGAGTGCGTTTTTTCTGTTCTGCACAAAGAGTCTGAGGGTGTGGGTGATTCACTTCCCATGTTCTCCTCTGCTGGATTCATTTCTACTTGTCAACCTTCAAAAAGGCAGGATTTAAATCTTCCATGGTGTGCCAGAGTTCCTTTACATTTTTACAAAGAAGCAAGTGTAAGAAGGCATAGTTACTGGGGTTAGTTTAAAACAAACCTATGCCTATTGTTGTTACAATCTCTGGAAATAAAGATGTAACTAATTTCCCCACTTAAGAATTACAACCCAAAACTTGAAAGTCACTTAATGCATTGGTCTTTCATGTGTTTCCTTGTGATCTGGTCACAAATGTTTTTATTTTATTGTAACCATATGTAAAAGGCATCTAATTTTTGTGAAAGTAAATCAAAATAAGAAAGGAAACCTCTTTTGTCCCTGACGAAGTCCTAGGAAGCCTTTTCTTTTTCCCCAACAAGAACTGTACTAAATAGATTATTCAACAGTTCCAGTACACTGTATTACTCTACAAAGAGTGGGTTGCCCTTGTCCTGTCCTGAAAATTACCTGCCTCAAACAAATCTACTATCATATTTAAACAGATAAAGCAAGAGTAATATCTTCCATCCACAGTAAATGAAAGGGTAATCTAATACTATGGCAGGAGGGTTGTTCAGGAGTATTTTAATAATAAAAGAATGTAATATGACCCAGCCAGGTATCATAATCTAGCAGAGTCTAGCTACCAAAGTGCAGCTTTTGATGCTATTGGAACTTTCCACCTTATGTTAAGAACGTGTGAAAGCAAAGAATATGTTTCAAGCATCACACTAATAGAAAATAATAAGCTTCGAGTACCAGTTTAAATAGCTGTGACAGGCTACAAAGTATTTTTGAAAGGAAGTGAGAGGTTTTTTTTCCTCCTTTTCCAATTTTAAAGCTTTTATTTTTGCTTTATTGTTCTTTAAATCTTACTTGTAAATTATGTGAGTCAATGGCCCTAGAAGCTGGAGGGGTCCTAAAGTGGTGTCACAGGGGGTGTTTAAGGATAGATATCTGCTTTCAGGAATGAAGATGCTACATAGAAAGAAGTATAAGCTTTGTTAGTTGTTATTGCAGTTACAATGTCAGCTGGTGGTCTCTACTGAAGAATCTGTTTCAATGCCAGTGGGAGGTTTTGGGGGGAAGTGCAGTAAGTGTGAAGTTGTTCGGCTTGTCTGGCTCAATTCAGACAGTTACTTTGTAGCCCAAGTTGATACTTAGTGCTAGATGGAATATGAATTCTCATAGCACAAGACTATTTTTAAATGCAGGAAGCCACAACTTCATGGGAAAATGATTGACTTTTGAGTATGAAGTACACAGCCCTCTCTAACCCTAAAATTTCAAGGCCAGGGGCTACAACTTTGCAGGAGAGCTGATACATCCGTGGAAACTTACTCTCATTTGTGTTAAATGACATCCAACATGCAGGTGGCATTTGTGCATCTGCCAGTGCTGAGAGACAGATACTTAGACATCTATATTTTTGTATAGTCACTAAGTTTTTTCCATGTAGTAACCTTCCCCTGGCAACACACAGAAGGCTTTGAGACTTCCCCCCAAGGGGTTTTTGAATGAAAATAGATGCCTAGAGAGAGCAAGCCTGGGAATAACAGCACGTGCCTTTGACTGTTACCTGGCAGGAACACTTGGCAAAGCCTTTCTGTGAAGCAAAGCAAACCCTTAAAGGCAGGTGCGTTGGCCCCTAAGTATTGTGGTGGAACTGCCTATTCTAACAGGAGACTGGAACCTTCCATTGCTGACATGTAAAACTGAGAAAGCTTTGCGAGGCTTCAGTGTGCTATTTCTGTGTTAAGCAGAAGCAAGTTTCCAAGAAACCCGACCCAGAGGTTTTCTTTGTCTGTCTTCCAGTTTATACATCTCAAACTTCATCTAAAATTAAAGAATGGGGGTAGGTGGAGGTTTTGAAAGGCTAACTCTTGCCATGCTCACTAGCAACAACAAACAAAGCTGATGTTCTTTGGCTCTACAAAATGAATGGAGTTATTGTATATGTGTTACTGGAAACCCTGAAGATATGGATGTAAGGATTTTAAAAAGCCAGACTGGTGCTTTTCCCCTAAGTGTCTTTTTAGCAAGACTAGCAAATTTTGTGTTCTTCTTTTGTCTCTCACGGGACTCTTGATCTGATATTTTTGACTTGATTTTGTTACAGTTTTTTCATGCCTGTAGTAATTTCCACGTAATTTTCTTGTGCTCTATTGAGAAGTTGTCACTTAAGCATGACAAAGTTCAGTGGAAACAGTTTCATGAATATTAAAGCCTGAAAATAGTCACTGCTTTAAGGCACACTATGAAGGTATGTTGCATTCCTTTATGTATTGTATTTATGTTTGTGTGTAGCTTTGAAAAGCTACTGAATAGATATCTCAGGACTGAACCTTAAGTTGTAAAGAAGATTATATTCAGGAAAATTTACATTTTGATATAGTTTTTTTGTAAAATTAAACAGAATGCACAAGAGTCTATGAGACAGGAGAGGTGATGAGAGAGAATATGGAGCACACCATCAATATGAGTAGAAAATAAGCTTTTATTAGACATGTAAGAAATCGGCACCAGTAATGTCTTCAAGGGTCTTTTCAGGGATCAGAGAAGCAAACATAGATGCAAAAATCCACTCAGAGACTTTAGTGCAGTAGACTCATTGCCTTACCTTTCTATAATTTCAAAGAGCAGACAAGTATCAATCTTGAAGAGGTCAGAGATCCTTAGGGATGGCCAAATCTGGATGAGAAAGCAGAATAGAAACTAGCAGAGGAATTTGAAAAGAGGGGAAATGTAGAATATGGTTAAAAGTATCAAGTGAAGTACCTTTCCCTACACTAGTTTGTTATATGTACTGAAGTCACGGAGCTAAGTACTAGTGTGCCCATTCTTACCTACATAGACAGCTGTTTGCAAACAAAAATAGTGACTGTGTGCTGTGGTGGACATCTGAACAGCAGAATAATGCAGGTGGTTATGCATTGCAAAGCTGGTGGCATTCCTGAATGACTTTTAGGCTTTGTTGAAGTTTTCAAGTATTTGAGGTTGTATTTGCAACTCATTTGAGAACTTGCAAGATGAAAAGCTGTGTTCCCGTGACTCTTTTCCTGTATACCAGAGTTAACCTGGTTTTTTTTGACCATTTCAAAATGGCATCAGCATCAAGCTGATGTGGCATGGGGAGACTTTTTGTTTCTGTGTCTTAACTCAGAATGAGGGGGACAGTTCTGACATGATCTTTATACAGACTGAAGAGCGTGTTATTTGATACTAGATAGGAAAGATAAGCTTTCCCCTGCAACATCAGCACTAATGTGAAATGTCAGAAGAAAAAGTTGCTGAGAGACTATTTGGAAGGGTATGTTGCCGAGGTTATGTGAATAATTAAGGTGGAAAGATCAGTGAGTGGGTGTACAAATTATGTAAAATCATGTTTTTACCTGAAGTCCGTATCCATTGGAATCCCAGCCCCTGGAAGTTAAAGCAGGTGTTGATAGCATTTTACTCTGGCAGATGTTCACAAAAAAAATATAAGTAAAATAACCATCTAGGGTGTATTCTGTTTCTCAAGCATTTAGCAGATGGTTGCCCTGCTGGAGGCCTTTCTTGCAGATGTTTCCATTTGATTGATGCTGCAGTGTACCAGATAGTGTCAGTATATAGGGAAACTGTGCACATGTTTGTATATGCAGATTAAATTGTGTCCTTTGCAGTATTCTAAGCAGTAGTTTGTTGGTTTTTTTTGTTGTTACTGTGCCTCACGTTGGAGTCACTTGGAACCAGATGCTGCTGAATCTGATTGAAGATCCCATATTTGACAATAAAGAGCTGTTCTTAAGCTACGGGGTTCATAGGTATGTCTCTCATGGTTCATTGGTCTGCTTTGTCTCTGAGTACTTCAAACAGAGGGATATATTTTCTGTTCCTTCCCCTTTTTTTTTTTTAATGGAACACGTCACTCTCTATGAGCCAAAAAACACTTAAGTTATTTACCTACAGCGCAAATAAAATGTGAACCCTGAGGGAGAGAAACATCTGATACGAGCACAATGAATGATTAGAGGCAACAGACTTCAAAACAGCAAACTGTTATTCTTTCTTCGAAGACCTAACTTGGCCTTATCTGTGCTTAGGTTATAAATGTTCCTTAATTTGATGCCTCCGTTGCTCAAAATACCATGTTATAAAAATATGTATATGGAAAAATTGTTAAATTAGTCCACTGGCTGGAGCACAGGACTGAGTATGTGGCTTCTCATTCTCTCTCAACTTGCTGGAAGATGCATGGGTTATTTTATTCACTCAACTTCAGTGTGATTGTGTGGGATCACAGTTGCCAGCCCAAGTTCCATATCACCCATAATTGGAAGGGAAAAGTAGACACTTCTCAGGGGAAAAGAGGGAAATTTCAGCGCACTTGAAATGATGCCTAAAAATAGTGTGAGGTTTTCCTCATGAACTGGCCATAGTATCTTCTCCTTACATTGCTTAAGCATTCCTAATTTGTTAAGTATGGAACTGAAGAATACTGTGGTACTAAAAAGGAGAAGGATGTCCTGGCGGAAGATAAAACTTCACACATGTTATTTTCATCAAATTCTGTCACCTCATTGCTATCTTCTGCTCAGGTATCCTTCTATAACATAGGAGGATTAAATATGTATATAAAGAGAAAGCTGGGTAAAGCAAGTAGGGCTGATGGTTCTTGAACCATTAATTAATCGCAGAGCTTGCCAGATCACTCAGGCAAAGCATGCAGTTTGAGTGGGCAATTCAGATTTCTCAGGTTGTTAGATCAGTAACTAATGAATTCACTGCATTTCAGAATAGTTGTGTACTGGTTTTGAAGTTATGTAAAAAGCCTCCCAAGGAGTTGTTTTGAAAATTTAATATCTGAGATCAGCAGTTTGTATTCTGTTTATTAAGTTTTGAAAGCTATTCTAATAATCTGATTTTTGCCTGAGGTGTCAGTCTCCTTAAATTCTCTTTGATTATTCCATACATAAGAGTCTCCATTAAAATGACTTATGGCCCAGTGCCACATCAAGAATCAGATCTTAGTTTCCCAGCCCCAAAGATCATCTACAAGTTTCATGATCTGATTTCAGTTAAACTTCTGAAAGAAACAGTTGTGCTGCATGCTCCCTTTCTTTCCTTTTCCTTCGACATTTACATCACCCCACAGCATTACCGAGTAACCAGGCTAATTCAACAGCGCGGAGCGTTTGTTTTCGGCAGTATCATTTCCCCAATCTGGTGAGCCTGGAACAGTCACACAGCTGCTTAATGGTGGCACAAAAAATGGTGTGAGGGGCTGGGAGGGGGTGGGCAGTGAAGTGTTGGGTGTGCACCAGCTGAAGTTTGTCTGGTAAACTATTTATAAAAGGTAAGAGACTGCAGATGGACATGCAGTAGGCAGCTACAAAGCAGTGGAAGGGAACAGTGAGGCACTATTTAGGTAGCAGTCAGACTCAAACCAGGGAAAAAATAATTTTCTTTTTGCTTGTGCAATCCTGGTGCAGTTCCTGTCACATATGCTGAGCGAGATGAGAATTCCAGTTAAAAAAAATAAAATGTAATTAAAGCTTGCACATAACTAGTTCAAGTACCCTCAGGTACTGTTATAATTGTGCTGCCTAAAAATAGTGGCTGCTACCAACTGTGTGTGTGACATGTGGCCAGCTGTGGGCTGAGTTGTCGAGGGTACTTCACTTTTCACCCCACACAAGTATTTTCCCGTGTCACCAGGCATCCCTGTCTCCCAGTCAGTGCTTTGCAGAAGAGCTGCAATATCATTGTGTTTTCAGCCTGTGACAGCATAGAGATCTACCGCAGGATAAACCACCCGAGGGTGCTTTTTCTCATGATCTGCTTTTTTTCCGTGTTAATAGCTGTATCTTTACATGAATATTTTTTAATATGCGTGATAACTTACTGCTTCAGATAGTTCATGAGATAAAGCATTAGCATTGGAGGCTGTAGTGCTTTCCATGAGCTATGTTGACTTGCCATTATGATAATTTGTGCTCTGACACTGGATGCTTGGATGTCAGATGTCTGTAACTAATTGGGGGTAGTAGAAATGAAGCCCAGATACTTTTTAACAGTGAGCTGTTCCACATTTGGGGAGGTATCACTGCATCCATGAAATAGATGTGAAATCACAGGTTGAAAACAATAGCAATGTAACACCTGGCAATTCTGAGAAAATAAGTTTTGCAAAGCCACCCTTTGAAAGCAGAATAGTTGAGTGACTGGTTGTTTTCAGGTCAGTCCTTGCTTCTCATTTTGGGATTCACGAACACACCTTGATAAAGGCCACGAACAGTTCAACCTGGCAGATGCAAACCATAGTGAGATTGGGGAATATGAAATCCTTAGTACAGGACTGAGAAAAGGTGAATAGATAATATGATAATCTACCAAAGATGGATGCGCAGCAACTTGAGTATCTCCCCTAAGTTAAGTAAAAAAGCTTTTGGACAAAGGAATAGTAGCAAGTTTAATTAATCTGGATTGAGGCAAAATATTTGTGGAAGTTGTCAGAACTGTGGAAGGGGTTTATATATTGTCTCTTTTGGAGCTGTCTCAAGTGGACAGAGCATGAGTGGTACTGAAAATGTATTTATGCTGTAGGAAGTATTTCAGCATAAAGCTACTGCTTTTCCTTCGGCATTGGTTTAAGGGCCGGTGAGTTTTAGCTGCCCTTGCACTTAGAACTGTTGCCGAGGCTGTCTCAGCAAGGCACAGTATCGGACTCGGTACCAGCAAACGCCTGGCTGGAGCCAGGGAGCCGGGACGCGGGGATGGGAAGCGCCTGTGTGGGAAACCAATGGAGAGGGATGCCGGTGGATCAGGAATGAGCTGCGTCCTAACCCAGCACATGTAATTGTGGGCAGACAAAGGCTGCGGCTGATGCTCAGGAGCCTGTGCGAGGTTTGGGTTATCCCTCACGGGCCCGGCTCTCAGACGGGCAGGGCAGCGCTGCCGGGGCGGGGCGGGAGGCGGGCGGCGTGTGCCGGGCGGGGCCGAGCGTGCCCAGGCGGTGCTGGGCGGGGCGGAGAGCAGCGATGGTGACGGAGTGCGGCGGCTCCGCGGGTGATTAGCGCGGCTGGCGGGGCGGGCCGGCCCGGCCGGACCCACCCGCGGAGGGCGGCCCGGGGCGGGCG
>VYXB01002304.1:81584-180081 GCA_013397135.1 Pachyramphus minor
CGCCTCGCCGGGGCCGGGAGAGAACCAACTTCTCGGGAAAGGGGAATCCCCTTTGTGCGAGGCGAGACCCCGCCGGGGGCTCGGGGTGTCGGAGCGTGGGAGCTGCGGGCTGGGAGCCACCCCCGGGAGTGCGCCGGGGTAGCCGCCATCCCCTGCCCGGCAGCCACAGCCCCGCAGCGCGGTGTCTGCCACTCCGGCGCCCGGCATCAATATTTCATACGCGGCTCCGTCGGAGAGTGCCTGCCTTTAAACACGGAGGGCCGAAACAAGATGACCTTGATAGAGCAGTCTGTGTTATTGTAGGTTCAGTTCTGCCGTGCTGTGGTGCCCGGGGAGGCTCAGGGCGTGCGGGAAGTCCCACGGCGCTCTCCCGGGTAGCGCAGTTGGTCGTTCAGCACTTGCCCTGTGTTCTGGTGGGTTATTTGCGCCTCCGTAGGGATGGTTGAGGATTCCTTTGTAGGTTGGGTTCTCTTTTGTGAAGACTCGCGGAGGATCATCACGACTGGAGCTTCTTGCATCTGAACTGCAAAGCTGCCAGGTTCCACCGGGAATTAAACTTGGTTTCGGGAGGGGTGCTTCTGTGGGTTTTCTTTGTTTGGTTTGGATTATTTAAATCAGTGCTTTAATCGACAGCACACATCTTCAAACCCTAGTTAGCTCTTGTAAACAGGTAAAGACGAAACCTGGAAGAAAGCCTAAGTGATCTCAGTGATAAGAATGTATTATGAATTGTAAACGGTCAGCTCATCCAGAGTTAGTCCTAAAATTAGCTTGCAACCGTGTCAGGTTAGTAAACCCTAATTATAGTACAGGATTTAAACAGATGCTGAATTATTTGTACCTGTGAGAGATTTGAGTCTGGCTTAAAAAAAACCCCAACAACAAAACCCAAAGCTTAAAATGAGGTATTGTGTGGTTCAGCCTATTGCGGTATGCCTGTATGTGCAAATACTTCTACTTGCTCAGTCAGCAGATACTCTTAATATGAATTTGTGAAGGCTTCACTATGTTTCATTACTGTATCATATCTTGTGTTCTGTTTGAAATTGCATTCTCTTATCACCGGAGTAAAAGATAATTTTCATGAGCTTTTGTCTTCTGTGAATTTTGGGGGTTTTGGTTTTTCTGTTTTTAGTTTTTTTGGGGGAAGTGGGAAAGAGTTTGTTGTTTGATTGTTGGGGGTTTTTTTTATTATTTTACCTAATTAAAAAACAGTCTTGTAGTTAATGTCATCCTCAGACATTTTTATTCGTATTTGGCTACCACTGAAAAGAATGAAATTACTACAAAGGAATCATAC
Organism: Pachyramphus minor; assembly: GCA_013397135.1. Classification (NCBI taxonomy): domain Eukaryota; kingdom Metazoa; phylum Chordata; class Aves; order Passeriformes; family Tyrannidae; genus Pachyramphus; species Pachyramphus minor. Next base: position 82,885 of record VYXB01002304.1, read on the forward strand.
TTGCAATCTCATAAAATGTGCCACTCCCATTTTTGTTCTGGTCTGGCTTCTTTACTGTAGGGTAGTGCTGAGTGGAACACGTCAGTGCATACTTGCTGAAATGCAGGGTGGGCTTTTGAGCGCTTTTAGTAGCTGTACTGTTGTGTTGGTACTGTAACTAGCCACTCACATTCAAAAATAAAATGTCTTCTTAACCAAGAAATTCTTGAATTATACGTCATGTAGTGCTGGTCTGGAAAACTTTGTGCTTAGCTGAAAGAGATTTCCAAATTAATTCTGCTGTAGAGAAGAAAATCCCCAGTGTGGGCATTGTTCCTCACCTTCCAAAAGCAATTTTGCTCTTCAGTTAGTTGGCTTTCAGTGAAAGGAGACCCTGAGAGTAATTTTCCTAAGCCAAAATTAAGCAGCTTTTCTGGAACTTATAGTGGAATAAGCACTGGTGCATATGTTTTAATGTCAAGTTCTGAGATGCTTTAGGGAGATCAATATATGATGATTTCTGCATATTAACAATTCATTGAGGGTGCTGGATGATTTTTCTTTCACTAGCAGTGTCTGAAAAAAGTAAAGATGTTAGATTTAGGCACAAGGTTCACCTTGTCTGTGGACGCAGTAACAGAGATTAATATTTGACTATGTTAATTTGTAAGAAAAGTCAGTCACCTAATAGAAATGGAGAGAAGGATTAGCCTCTTGCTTCATTGCTGTCAGCACAACAGCTTCACTCTGCAGCTGGTGCAGCTGAAGCACATCATGATGGTGCTCTCACACGCTGGTCACTATCAGCTGCTTGCTGATGCAGGTGAGTAATGTAAGACCAGTGCCTGTGCTCTCTCAGTATGCTCTTGATCACAATACCTCTTTTACAATATTTCTATGCTAATTTTCTCTCTGGAGGGCTTTTTTAGTGAAGAGCTTTGTCAGCGTGAGCACCGTCCCTTTACTTGACAAAGCTAAGTTTAAATATGGTTTTTTTTGTTTCTTTTCCTGGTTTGCAAACTGATGTCATGCATAGCAGTATTAGCTGGTATTAATGAGCCAGACATTCCAAACTCATGACCATGTTTCCCATCACAGCAATGCAGGCATCATAGGATTGATTGTTGAGGCAGTGCCTGGTTAACACACAAGGAAAAAGAGGGATTTTTGTGTCCCAAGGGCTGCACAGACCTGCACCCGTGAGTCCCACAGAACTGGCTTGAGCTAGAATTGAACTGTACTACATCAAGTAGAAGTCTAAGGTTTGTTGTTCTTCACTTATGTGTGTTTTTCATCCATCCTGTTTTTTTAAGGCAGAGTTGGAGGAGAAGGCCTTTCTAGAAGTGGTAGGGATCCCATTTTAGTTGCTGAATGATCCAGGCTGTTCTGATTGTGTTGGAAAGGTTGGATCTATTGCCCATGGAGGTTTTGATGTAATTGACAGGTTAAGAGAAAGCAAGCAGTACCATCTGAGAAGGTCTTTGTGCTGACAGGGAGAAGTCCGTGGTTGGAACCCTATTTATAACACACTCATAGTGCTCATTTGCCTTTTTTAAAATTATTTTTTTATAGGTTTTTTTTTTTTATTTCAGTAGAAATTATATGAAAAACGTTGTGCATGAAAGCCCTTGAGTTTTGAAAGTGGCAAAAATCATTATAAAGTTGAATGTAGAAGTAACTATTGTGTAGATGTGGTTTTTCCATAGGACTGTTTGACCGTGTTTGTTGTTTGTGTATCACTGATATTTTACTACAGTACTTCAAGCAGTGGAGTAGATGGAAGCTGTGTAAAGGTTGTTTTATCCTATTAGGTCATGGTTTTAGTATGTTTTTTTCCCAAATGAGTGTTTGTAGGAAAAATAAAAATAACACTGTGTGTGTAATGCCAAGTCCTCTCCTGTAGATCATGGTGATGCAGTAATTGAGTGGAAGGACCTCTGAGGGATTAACACCCCTCTCAGCACAGAGTCTGTTTAGACCAGGTTCTGGGGGCTCATTCACATGAGCTTGAACCCCTTAAGGCCGGAGGTTCTACTGCCTCTCAGGAGACTTGTCCCAGCGCTTGACTACAATTCCCCTGGTAGAAGTTTGTGCCTTTTGTCTTTGTGTTCTTTATTCAAGTGCCTCAGAGACTTGTATTGGGCCTTCACCACATCCCATTATTGCTGTCTGCCAAAGATCCCTACAAAGCTTCTCCTCTGGAGGCTGAGCAAGCCTCTCGGCCTCTCTCTGTAGGGCACTGGCTCCAGACCCCGTCACCTTGGTGTCTCTTTGCTGGTCTTGCTCATGTGTCAGTGTCTGATTACAGACACAAGTTAACATGTTATGCTCTATAATGTGGGGTTTTGTAAAGCATCATACCAAGTGTGGGTGTTCTGTAATTTTAACCTCTTTTTTTTTTTTCTCCTTTTTTTCCATTGTTGAACTCTTGCATGTGAAAACAGCTTGCATGGGGAGAAATCTTACTATGAGGTTTTAAGACAAGGAGCTTGAGGTCATTTTTGGCTTCAATTTCAAAACCGTGTAAATGAAAAGAAAAATATTTTAAATAGGTCTTATTTTTATACCTCAGAGAGTATCTGCTGTTTGTAAACTCCTTCTGAGTAGTACTGTGTAAAAGCAGACTGTCAGCCAGAGGAACTTAAGATGTTTTTACAAATAGGAAGAAAGGAAAAAAACCATCAGAACTCACTCCTGAACATAAATTTTGCTATTGTTTTCAGTTCTGAGGTTGCTTTAGTTGAAAAGCTCTAAAGGGACTGCAGCAGGGTAGAGATGTGAAAGCATTGTCTTGAAGACTTTCGTAGACCATTTTAAATGCTCATGTGCATCATGTTGGTGTTCTCCACTCTGGTAAGTTGCCCTGTCTTTTTCTTCTTTAGGAATATGAAGAAAAAACTGGACGAGCTCACAAACCTCTCTCTCCTAAACAGAATGTGAGGAAGAATCTTGATTTTGAACCACTCTCCACTACAGCACTTATTCTAGAGGACAGACCAGCGTAAGTTTTGGAAAGTGCCACAGTGAGGGTCTCTTTAAAATTAACCTAGCAAAGATTTTTCTAACTCAGTGTATTTGCCTAATTTAAACAGATTACTGAAAATCTAAAGTAGAATTTTTTTCAGACTAGTGAATATGGAAGTGGGTTGATTATGAGAAAAATTATTCAAACAGAGGGAACCTAATTTTATAATAAAAGCAATGGCTTTTTATGAAAAGAGGTAACTAGGAGAGCAGAGCTCTTGTTTTGAGTAATTCTACCTTTTAAACATTAATAAGGGATTTTTATTTTCTGTGAGAGAAGATAAGCATAAAAATGAAGCTGGTACATGCTAAAGAGATTGAGAGGTAAGAATGAAGTGTCCTGTTTACACAGAGAAAGAAAACAAATCCATAAATAATGAAACATGAATAGTGATTGCTCGGCAGTGAGTTCAGCATCACATTTTAAAGGTTGTCAAGTACTTGATATGTTGTTTCATACCTCTTTAACTGCAAGGAGATTCTTCCATATGCAAACTGACTCCAGAGTGATTTACTGGCAGTTGCTTTGCCATGTTTTGCTCCTAAATTACACAAATTCAGTCGTGTTTAGTCTGTGATTGTGAATGTTATCTGGCTTTATGGGCATGATGTCTGCATTTTTAGTATAGCTGTGCATTGGTGTGAAGAACTGGCACAACACAGATCTGTGTTTTCATCAATAAAGCTGTGTGAAAAATGCCCATGTCAAAGTAGCCTAGTTGTAGGGTTATTTAAATAACTTTTTGGCTTGTCTGATGTATGGCAAGACCTTGGGATGTCTGGAACAACATGAGTGATTGTTTGTTATAGCAGGCTTTATTGTGTACATCTGAAAACAAAGCATGCTAGCTTATCTGTTGTATTCAAAACCTGTGTGCTAAAAATCTTTCTTCCTGTGGGATAATCTGAGAAGTACAGTGTTCACACGGATGGAATTAGTGATGCATTACGGGAGAATGTTCAGGTTTTGCTTTCTTTCCTACTGTTGATAGACTGAGGAACCTTTAGCAGAATAGGTATTTTTAAGATTCTAGACAAGTGAATCATCGTTTCTTTTATCTGGCAGGGAAAACTGCTCTGGGCAGCAGTGCTGTCCTCTGTCTCTTTATAAAGAATCTTTTTTTAATTGTTTGCTTGCAGTTTACATACTATTTTTTTTCCTATCAGGCTTTAAGTAATTTCTTTTTGATTTCCTATGACAGAAAGCTTTAAGACTTCTGGAAGAAAAATGCAGCGAGGGTTTTTTTTTTCAGAATGGCTGCTCTTGATTTCACAAAATGGTAGGATTTAGGTAAAACTTTATAGTAAAAAAATCTGTAAATATTCCATAGTTCCTCTAGCTTCAACTTCAAAAAGTGTTAGTTGAATCTTAATAGATACCAAACATCATCTCACATGTATGGTGGTGATGTTAAGAGATAGGGACGATAATTTGAGTGGTGGAATTTAAGTTAGCAGAACTGTATTATTTCATCTGATTTTTCCTTTCCAGACTTTCCCTAACTTGAACCATTTCTAAAGACTTGGATTTAAAAAAGGTGGTGGTCAATTTACAAAAGTGAAACTGGAAAAAGAATAGATTGTTTTCTGTGCCTAACAAAGACACAAATGTGAAAATTTACTTTCCTTGTTCTAGTAACAATCTTGATTCGAAAAAAACCAGAAAGATGTGAACAAATCTTGATTTGTCATGGGGCTGTATCCCATGGCTGTGATTATGTAAATAGTGACACACGCTCATTGTTAATGGTGCCTGTGTTGATGGAAAGCAGCTGCCTGGTGTGTGACACCTTGCAGGAACAGGAAAGTGAATTTTTGCATAGCTTTTCTATTGACCAAAGATACAAACTGTCCTAGGAATAAAATACAGTGTTCTACCATACAGAATAACAAAGTAGTTAGTCATTTCCTGTTTTGATGTTTTGGTGATCCTGCATTTGTAAAGAGATACTTATGGTTATGTTAATTACAAATAGAGTAATAATAATAATAATAATGGCCAGACTTCGCGAATGAAGATCTGAGGAAGGTCTTTGTACGCCTTCCAGCCTGCGCATTGGATTTATTTTAGGTGGGACACAGTGCGCGCAGAACTGAGCCCACCCTTTAATCCTAAGGTTCATCTGCCGGGGCCAAGCGAGCTTGGACAGTGGCAGCGAGGTCCTCAGGACGTAGGTGGATTGCCTTACAGGGCTAACGGGCTCCACCTACCCGGGGAGTTTCCCTGACCGGGAATCGAACCCGGGTCTCGGCAGTTACAGTGCCAAATCCTTAACCACTAGACCACCAGGGGCTCCCACAAATAGAGTAGCTCAAGGATAACGTGTTCTGACATAGGAACACCTGTATTTGTATGGCAGAGCCTGAACCACAAATCAGAATGTTGGATTGTTATTGATGAGTGGGCAATATCAAGGATGACTCCTGTGCCACTTGTTGCTCTAGGAGCAAGGGGGAAGAGTCAAGCCTTTAAAATAGAAATGGAGTCTCAGAGAGCAGAGGGAAAGGGAAGCTGGGGCAGGGAGTCATTACATGTGGGTAAAGAAAGTTGTACATGTAACCCGTAAATGAGGTGCTCAGAGAGTATAGTCCTGTGTCTTACCAGTTCAAATCCAAACTACCAGCTTGCTGTACACCCTTTATGAAGATCAGCCTGTGGGTTCAGTTGGTTTAATAATAAAAATGCTGAAATTACCAAACATAAGGAAATTACTCAGCATATTTTGTGTATAAAAGTAATCATAGCTGGTCAGTGTTCTTCCCTTCTGCTGACTCTGGCAAAAAAGGATTCTTTCCAAGGATCTGTTGTTCTGCTCACTGATTGCATATTTTGACAAGAAGCAGTGTATGCTTTTCTTTTAGAAGTGCCTAGAATTTTCTTTAGTCAGGCATGCCAACTCTAAATACTGATTTTTTTATTTTTTTTTTTATTTAAGGAACCTCCCTGCAAAACCAGCAGAAGAAGCTCAGAAACACAGACAGCAGTACGAAGAAATGGTGGTTCAAGCCAAAAAAAGAGGTGATGGAATTTCTTGTCTTCAGAGGAGAAAAGTAAAGTTAAGGGGCATTTCTAAACTTGAAATACATTTGTGTCAGCCTGTTGCTCTGTAATGTGAGGGATCTGTACTTCCCTTTAAAGAAGAATCAATCCAAAGATAGAGGAACAAAGGTAGTTTCATTGAAAATCTGAAAAATAAAAGTCTGAGACTCCAGCAGCAAAAAATTTTTTAAGCTGTAACTCTTAAATAAATGAGTGGCATCTATTTGTGGCTTTAAAAATTGACAAATATAGTGAAGTAGGCTGTCAGTCAAATTAGTGAAGACTAGACTTAAAACCACAGGGTATTTATCAGTGTCATGTTGGGAACAACCTGTTCAGGCTGTAGTACATAAACATAAAATTTTCCACACAGGAAAATGTATGCAATTATATTCATTTGATAGTCTCTCACTTAAAATTTACAGCTTCCCCAGGGTTTTGCTCCTAATTTTTGTCTGACATTGTTCACACAAGTATCTTAAGAACACTGTACTGTGCATATGAGGCAGAAGTGACAGTAGTGGTGTTTTCCTTCTGCTGGTATTTTTGACCATCTGGGTTTTCTAATTAAAAACATGCATTGCAGTAATAGGAAATTTGGACTCACAGAGGTTTTGCATCCAGTGGGAGCTGCTGGAAATATATTTTTCCAGCTAGCCAGACCTTTGAACTGTATGGAACAGTGGAAAGGTGATATGAACACAGGACTTCCTTGCTTTCTACAGCTGACATACTAATAGAATGTCCTCTTGTGATTTACACTTACCAGTGAAGTTTTAGTTTCATGTGACTCCTGTTTTAGTCTATCCACTTAAGTAGCCCAAAGGAGTTTCTCTGTTCTTTCTTTGCATGTAGCATAGGTGGCTTGAGAGAAATGGGAGGGTGATTGGACAATGGACCAGGTCCTTGTGCTGTCTTCACTGGCCCTGGAGTATGTCGTTCTGTCCAGATAAATACTATGGCAAACCCATTGTCCCTAAAGCCACTCCAGATGAACAGATTTGCAGAGTTGTTTAGAGGTGAGGAGGTCAAAGAGTGTAAATACCCTCTTTTTTTTTAAGAGAGAAGTTGAAAGCTTGTATCAAAGCTGAAAATATTGTGAGGCAGCTGGGATGGTTCTGCTCAGGCACAGCTTCTCTTGGGCTCTGAAGTGGACCCGTCAGGCAGAATGTGCTCATTCCAAACACCTTGTTCATGGCACTGCTGTTCTGCAGTTGGTTTTACTTGCCGGGTCAGTCCCTTCCCAGGCTGTAGACAGCGTGTGTGTGCACACAGGTGTCCTGTATTTCCACTGTGTTGCTGTGTCTGCCTGCATTTGGTAAATCCATGTTCAACATTTCCAGTGGAAAAAGTAGTAGCTGGTGATGCAGGAAGATACGTTGAGTGATAACGCAAAAATATCTAAACTGGGTTTGAAAAGTGTTTTCTTTTTAACAAACTTTTTTTATGTGATGTATGACATTTAGATGATTCATATGCCAAGTAACATCACAAATGCAGCTCTTGTGATTTTTTGACAGAATATCTAAACTGTAATATACCTATGGAAATGAAATACAAAACTTGTATCCATTTGGCCTGTGTTTTTGAATCTGACATAAATAAAAGGGTGGGGCTTTCTTAGGAAATTCTCTGACCTGTCCTGCTAGGTGAGGCTGTTGGCTGTCAGAGGTACTAATTCAAAGTTACTGGTGTGGTTAGATTTAGAGGGTCAAAGAAACCATATATTATCCAACTCCCTTTGTCCCATGCATTGAAAATGAGCCTTGTGCATTGTTCCACTTTGTTCACATTTGACATCACTGCTTAGTTAGCTGTGTACCTGGGAAGTTTTTAGAATTCAAACAGTAATTTTAGGTGAAAATGGTTTGCTTTTACATGGTCGTATAGCCATGACTAACTCTGAATATTTAGTGTCTGGTTTCGTTAACTTTGTTAACTTTTCTGCAGAGTTGAAAGAAGCCCAGAAGAGAAAGAAACAACTGGAAGAGCGCTGTAAACTGGAAGATAGCATTGGCAATGCTGTTTTAACATGGAACAATGAAATCTTGCCCAACTGGGAAACTATGTAAGACAGTATGTTGTACTGAGTTCTAAGTAAAAGTTGCAGCGTCTTTATCCTGAAGAGAAGTTACAAAGTTAGGTAGCATAATTTTTAATGGCCTTGGAAGCTTTTCTTTGAAAGTCGCTCTTGGACAGGTACAAAGAAAATAAACAACATGTGTATTTCTGAAAGGTGGCTGAAAGTGATGCAGTGCTAAATCTTATTACTTGTCCTTAATGAAGGCTCAGGATAATCAGAAACTGTAGTACTGAGAAGCGATCTGTGGTAGAGAATGTAAAAGCATGAAACATCATGCTTGAACACCATGCATTTATCAGAAATAAGCTTTTCTGGACTACTTAAGGTGTTCATGTTGGAATATCAGTGTAGATTGAAGTACCTGTATGGTTTATGAAGCCTGTTTAATTCCAGAGTGCTATACCTAGTAGGATAATCAAATGATGGAAAAGGGGAATAGGGAAAAAGTTATTTATATTAAGTGCTAAAAGATTTTGTATACAGACAGTGCAGGCAGTTGATAAGCTGCCTTCATGGTCTTTGCTAGTCCTCTTAAAAGAGCCACCCCTTTACCCCCCCAAATACAACCACCATTTATCCATTCAGCATAAACCAGCAGCACTCAAAATTGCAATTTGCTTAACCGTGGAATTGAGTTTCCTGAGAATATATGTTAAAAATATGGACAGAATTTGTTGGAAATTTCTGGAGAACTGAAGTATAATAAATCAGGTCTAAGCAAATTATATATTTGTCTTTACACATTTGTCTTTGGTATTTGAGGATGCATCTGTTATGGCTGCTGTAAAAATAAGGTCACCTTTTCCTGTATTAGTTTATAAATCCAGAAGTTCCCAATGCTTTCACTCTTTTACATTTTAGTTAGAGCTTGCTCTTAAATAAACGGATTGTTGTGCTTTTAGCACTTCCATTGGTGCTTAGGTGCTGTTCAGTTCCTCCTGCTGGGCTCTCAGATTGATGAACATCAGCTGCAGGCATTTCAAAGCTTGTGTTCTGTTAAAATGTCTTTCATGCTCCCCTCTAAAAGTTACTCCTTGTCACATCCTGATGCGTTTTTCCAGGGGGTTAGAGCTGCAAAGATGGGTGGGGAGCTGCACACGTGTTTGCACAGCAGGGTGGTGACAGAGGGCAGAGGGGAGACTTCCATAACTTGTGCCTGTGTTAGGTGTTGCATGGAGCTGTCCAGTCTTTAGCAGAGGTAGTGGCATAGGTCTGGACTTCTTTTTATTTGTTCCCTATGGTTTTTGCTGGTCAAGTGTGGTTGCAGATTATGGGTGTTGTGATTGCAGTGCCTGTGTCAAAATAAACCATTACCTTGGAAGGAAGTAAGATTTCTCTCATAGTTTAAAGCAAAATAATGCAAAGGAACGGGTATGTGCAAATTACATTCGACTTCTCGGCCTGTTGATGTTCATTTTGGTTTGGATCCCTTTAGCAGTGGTAGGAAGACACATGTGCAATTCATCAGGCAATGAAATATTTCTTAGAATGATCTGTTTCTCTTTAAACAGGTGCTGTTCCCGTAAAGTTCGAGAGCTGTGGTGGCAGGGCATTCCACCGAGTGTGAGAGGCAAAGTCTGGAGCTTGGCAATTGGCAACGAGTTAAACATCACCCACGGTGAGACTGTGTCTTACAAAGCGAAATAGTGAAGGGATGGTCGTGTATCTGCTGTGGTGTATCAGAACCTGAGGTGTGGGTGTGAGGCAGTGTTATCTAGTTATGCCTTTTCATGGTGCTTTGATGTGTTTTGTTCAAAAATACAGCGTCTTTTAATCTTGTAGCTGTTCTAGGACTGCTGCTGTGAATTGTTTCTGATTATTGCTGTCACTGTGTCTTGCTTTGATGTTAGATGGACATGGTCAGAATTAATGACTCAAGCTTTTTTTTTTCTTTTTAAAACTAAGAACTGCTGTTAATTTTTGTAATGCCTATAAATATGCATGTAGTGTGCTTCCTTTGATTTGAAGCAAGATGAGGTTTGTAATAGATTAAAAGGCCCCTGGGAAGATTTGTACTTTTATTTGTGTATTTGTGAAAATAGAAATAGTGTGCTACTTCCAAGTGCAGAAAAATACAGCTCTGAAAGGCTGTAATTAATTCCAACATGGAAATGGGGTAGACTGCCTGTACTCCTGCTGTATGGTGCTGCTTTTCTGTGCTTTTTTTGGTTTAGTTACCTTGGGTGTAGTTCTTACATGGACTTTGCTAGACTTTCCTAATTATTCATCCAGACTATAATTTTGAATATCAATGCTCTGGAAGAAAAAGTAAACACTTGAACATAAAATGCAACTTATGCCTGGATTGCCTTTCATTTTCACTTAATCTGAATTTAGAGGTCAGTGGAACAAGTCTTTCAAAACCATAACCTCGTCAGAAGTTCAAGTACTGTGTTAGAGAGTAATATTACCTGTTAGGATTAGGGCAGCACTGACCATGTGGTAGGTAGGTAGGTAGGTAGTGGATTTGAGCATGTTCAAATAATGGACTTGGTTTTCTGTTTTACTTTGTCCAGAACTGTATGATATTTGCCTGGCTCGTGCCAAAGAGAAGTGGCGATCACGTAGCACAGGAGGGCCTGAAGTAGAAGGTGAAGGTATGCTCTTTGTAATTGATTCATGCTGTGTTAAAGAATAAGAGATTTTGTAAAATCCTTCCTTAAAATGAAATCACACATTTTAAACAAAAAAATTAATCTATGAAGACTTGTTCTGGTGAAAAGGAAATGTCTTTTTTGTGGAAGCAAGGAATAGCTGTATTCTTCTCACTGAGATGATGGTCTCTTATAAAGCACACTTATTAAGTTTTCTTTATAAACAATCTCTAGGTACAGCTCTTATTTTGATGTGAATTTTTAGGAAAACTGGGGAAGCTTGGAGATTATCATTTGAACTGCAACACTAAAATACTTCTCTGCGTCTGTAGTTTTAGAATTGAAACTCAAATTATAGCTGAAAGTTGTATTTTAGTCCCTTACTGCAGCTTTGAGCCCATCTCTGGGGTGTGTTTCAGCGAGCAGCAATTTATTTTTGCAGACAAAGTGATTTGAGATTTACTAATTAATTGGAAGAGTTGTCTGGTTTTGAGAGAGTATAAAACTACATGCAAGTGAAATTGCCTTTGGTAAGTAATTATGCTGAGCAGAGCAGAAAAACGAGAACACACACACTGTCATTTATAAGCAGAAAAATATTTCAGATTGGAAGTCCCCTACTTTGTTCTCTGAAGATTGTCTACGTCTTAAATAAGATGGTATCTAGTACATTTCCATCTTCCTCTTTGTTTTGTGGAGTGTGACTGGTACAAACATTGCCTAGTGATAGCTCTTGTCTTTTGATTGCTCAGTAAGCAACAGTAGGTAATTCCCATCTGTACTTACCAGAACAGACAGAATACCAATAAAACCTCAATATCAGAAACAAAACTAATGCTACAGAAATATATTTTGTATGAGATCTGTTTCAGTTATGGAGAGTGAATTATATTAGTGTCCATTCTCTTTAACAACACATACAAAGACTAAAAACTGTGAATTTGGAAGGAGAGCTGACAGTACTAGAGCTGGGGGGGTATCCATCAAATGCAACTACTTTAGGACTTCTCTCTCCCACCACAGCCTTTCCACAGAGGCAGCTACTTCAGGAGNGTAGAGCTGGGGGGTATCCATCAAATGCAGCTGCTTTAGGACTTCTGTCTCCCACCACAGAGGCAGCTACTTCAGGAGCCACAGGGGAGCCTTGCTGGAGGTGAGGGGATCACAGGTTAACAGGCTTGTGTCTGTCTAATGATTTGTCAGCAGATAACAGTGAAGTGCCTGGCCTGCCTTGCCCTGTGTCTTTCCCCACATTGCTTCAAAACAAATTGAGGGTCACTGTGCACAGTAGGGTTGCTCTAGGTCAGGCCATACTTGATGCTTAGCCTGTGTGCTGAATTCATGGAATTGTTCTGTCTGCAGCCTTATTCCCAAGCATTCACATCAAAATAAATGAGCTGTGCAAAAGCTAACCCTTACTGGAAAATAAAAAAACCCCAAAGAATGTACACTGGTACATGTAATAAATGCAGTACCTTTGGCCTTTGTAGATGCTGGATTTTCTGCAGCTGACAGAGAAGCAAGCTTGGAGTTAATAAAACTGGATATCTCAAGAACATTTCCTAGTCTTTGTATATTCCAGCAGGTGAGCAATGTTAATTTTTGTCTTGACTTCTGGGGGAAACTTAGTTTACATAATCTTGCCTGTCCCTTGGTTGAAACAGCCCATTGAGTTCAAATCGGAAGGAGTAAGCATCTTGAGAGGATAAAGTTCCTGAAGATTTTGGAAAACTGTAAATAATCTAGAAAAGTGTAATCTTGAGGTACTGTACTATACACTGGGAAGAGACAGAACCCCAGTGTGTTGATTAATCATTGTGATTCATTTGACTTCGTACATGCTGGTTTCTGTCTGGTGAAGTGATGCAGGTGAGTGTTTCCAAGTCAGTGAATCAGCATCTCTGGGCTGCAAATAGATGCTGAGTGAGAGCACAGCTCAAGCAAACAAGATTTGTTGGTCTTTTTTTGGTTCAGTGTAAGGCTGATTTAACTTGTATGGTTTAATGACTCACTTTAATCGGATTTAGTCCTTCTGTGCACAGATTTCAGCAGCCCTGTAAAAAGTTTAGATAGTGATAAATCACCGTTTTTGGGTGAAAATTTCCTTTTGGAAATTCTCAGTCACAGTACTCAGTGCAAGATATGGCAGCTGTTAATGGTCAACAATGTGAAACTTTTTAGCTGCACATGTCATTCTTGATATGTTCTATGTGTGTTATGGCATATTGTTGTTTTGACTGCTTTCTTCATGGTTGAATTCTTCCTCCAGTCCTAAGGACAATTAAGTGGTTTGCACTGTTGTTCTGCTTTCTTGGCACTGTTGTCAAAGTGCTGCTGAGCTACAAGGAATCTCTTAGTCTTGCATTCCTCTTTTGTAAGTGTTTAATAGGTAATTGATGTATTGGATGAACTGTACCTATTTCTGATAAATGGGGTTTGGAGGACTGTTTCATGCTCTTGAACCCAAAATTACTTGGAATACTTTGGGCTGTTCTAAGCTGCATTGGGAAAGAATGTGTCCTTCATCAGCAGTAATAGAGACCATCTATAGCACTGAAGAGTTTTTAACATGTTCGTTGTATAATCAGATGTATTGTCTTGTTTTTGTTTAATTATAGGGTGGTCCTTACCATGACACGTTGCACAGTATTTTAGGAGCCTATACTTGTTACAGACCTGATGTAGGCTATGTAAGTGAAGAATTTTTTTTTCCAGGGGTGGAGGGGGAGAATTATGAGGAGGGAGGATTGTGTTAATCAGTCCTTTGTAGGGCATATATTAAATGATTTTGTAAAAGCTTGTTGGGGTCTGTGTGTGCTTTATTCTATTTCAATACATGCTTGAAAAGTGTGCATAACAGTTCTCTTGCTAAATTTAAGCTTTTAAAAAAAGGTTAAGTGGAAACCTCAAAAGGACATATTTGTACTCAAAAATACATACTTTGGAAATTGAAGTCAAAGACAAGGTGTAGTTAAATTGGTCCTTTGAAGTACTTATTGTTAAAATCAGTCTGAGACTTTGCTGTTGAGGTGAAATGATAGGCTTTTCTGTGCCTTAGCAGTGAGTGCTTCTGGGCCAGTCTCTCAAGCAATACCCATTGAAGCTACATGAGCTCCCTCATAGAGTTCGAAGTATTGATTATTAGAGCACTGAGTGGACTTCAGATACTTCGTTTAGCCTCTTTTCCCAGAGCAGGGTTATATATGGAGGCTTATTCTTTGTTCAGGAGCAGTTGTTTTAGACAAGGCAGATGCAGAAAGGTGACGTTTCTATTCTGTAGTGGCATGTAATGCTTGGCAAGAGCTGCTGAACACGACTGCCAGGAAGGGAGACAAAGGGCAGGTCAACTGATGTGCTTCCTTTGGCACAGCAACAACCTGTTGTGTTGGGAAGGAGCTGGTTCCTCAGGTTTGCAGGAATGGCTGTCACACCTTAGTCCATGTGACTCTGCAATGGCAGCACTGCACCTTCAGAGTGAGAGAGCTTTGCCAGGATTCCATAACAGCCTTTGTAGAAAAAGAGAACAATGTCAGGGGCTTATGGTAAATGAAACAAGAGTTTAAATCTTAAAACAGAATTGCTTGTAAAATGAGTCACTGCAGTTGTCTGTAACTGCTGGTAATTGATTGAAAAAGGAAAGTACAGGCTTTGTCTCTAGGGTCCAAGTCCAGCTTTCCACAAATAAGAGTATATGTGACCCATCCCTAGGAGAAGAGGGATTACTTAGAAACACCTTATTCTTCAAAAAACTCTTTATTCTGTGTCTTTGAAAGTGCTGTCATCCTAGCCTGTTTTAGGAGTTTTACTTGGAGTCTTTGAAAAAAGGCATCATGGGGATGCAGCTTCCCTGCTCTGAGCATGTGACACCAAAGGTCATGTGGGTTAAAAAAATCCTGCTTTTATGAATGTTTCTCAAAATTCAGCAGTGAGTGCATTAAACACTAGTGATCAGGAGGACAAAATGAAGAAGTGTTGTTGGAAGAATACAGTCATTGCTGAATGGTAACACTTCTCCTTTCTTCAGGTACAGGGCATGTCGTTCATAGCAGCAGTACTGATCTTGAACTTGGACACTGCAGATGCCTTCATTGCTTTTTCTAACCTTTTAAATAAACCCTGTCAGATGGCGTTTTTCCGTGTGGACCATGGCCTTGTGAGTATGCAAGAAAACTGCAGTTGATGTGTTGTGGATAATGTGTAGAGAAAGTTTTAAAAATAAATAAAAAATTATTGGATCAGTAGGTTGGAAAATAAGCCAGAATTTATTTTAATGCAACATGCTTGATAAAGTAAGAAACCCCAACACACACATGACGACTCCCTCAAAAAAGTCAAACCAAACCAAAGATCACCCCATTTACCTTTATGAATTGGCAGGTGAATGAAATTTTTGAGCAGCTATTTTATGATGCTCAGAGAATATTTATGAGAATATTATTCCAGCAATTGGAAGCTGAAAACACCTTAATGTTAGAAGTGTCTTGGAGGTGATTTTTATTGCTAAAAATAGACTGTTGCAAGGAGAACCAGGTTTCCCATATCTTACTGTAGCAGCTGTGTTTGATCAGACACCTATTCAGAGAGGAACAGACCCCTCCAATTTTCAGTGGGAGCTGATTGCCTGTTTCTCTCTGGATCATCTAAAATTCCATGTTGGCATGTACACTGGGCTACTGGTCTGTTATAGCAAAGTCAGACACATCTCTATTTTACTTTAAAGGTGGTTTTGTGTAAATTGTATGGTGTTCTTTATCTCTTTCTCACCTTTTAATGCTGTGAAAATGGGATCTGCTTCTTAAGAGTTCCAATGGGAGAAATAAAGCAAGGGATCGGGTGACATCAACAGTAGTAACTTTCATTGCTTAAACAGTAGGATACTAGAGATCCTATCAGTATTTCCTGCTGAAAAAGCAGTGTGTAATTGCTGTTGCAGTCTCTGAATCTTGTGAGTTGTAAATGCCACGGGGAGATGCACCACAGTGCAGACAGCACTAGTAGCAGTATCAGCCTTTTATAGTGCTTGTAAGAAGAGGACATGCTCATGCATTCAGTGTGTAAATGTGGTTCTTGTGAAGTTGATTTTGGACTTAAATTGACTAGAATAAGATAAATATTTTTTTTAGCTGAGAGAATTGGGTTTGGTGTGCTCTTGGATAGTGCTGTTTAGTTCTATTAGCCTGTCCAAATACAGAGACTGCTTGATAAATGTGTGTTACAGAAGGGCAGAGATGGTGATAGATGAAATATTATTAATATATCATGAAAGCAAAAGCCATGATTTAACATCCCAAGGAAAATGTTGTAACTAACATTTCAAAGAGAGTAGTGACACTAAAATGAGACAGCTTTGGCTTCCTGTGGTTAGGATAGTGACCTGCTGTCTACCCTCATCTTTTTGTGTCAGTTTTACAGCTTAATAAACAAATGAAAAAAATTAGTTGAGTAAATTATAGTCAATTATGCCAATTAATCTTCTTTTATTGGTTAGTTTTATTAAACTGTATTGTAATTAATACTAAATAAATGTCATGTTGACTGTTGATTTGATCAAGACACATACCTGTACTGCTGCCCACATGACTATCAATAGATGTGATTGTAGCACTTAAGTGGAAGGTCCTGTCTCTGAATTGCTTTTGAAAGTAAGAACTCCAGTGGAACTCCCACAGTGGTGCCAGCATGTTAGCAGGTCACTGGGAAAGTAGAACTGTCTGATGCATTACCTGCTTCCTTGTTTACACTCACAGATCTCATGGGTGTTTGGATTTCATGCGTTTAAAAATCCCCACTGGGAAACTGTTTCAGGTGCACACTTCTCTAAGTGGGTTCCTGGGTTTCTGGTGTCATGTTTGACGTGAAGCTGTTTCTCAGTAACTGATGGTTCAGAGATTTTACGTAACTTTAGTTATTTCTGTAACATACACCCATCTCTGATTGGCTTAAAGCCTTATACACATACTGACTACCAGGCTCAGTTTTTTATTTGCCATGTTAATGAAGGTAGTCCACCATCTGTCACTTCATTTAGAGGAAATGGGAAACATTTCTATGAGGACAATTAAAAAAATTGGGAAAAAACTCCCAGGACATAAATCTGTCAGGATTTCAGACAAGAATCTCCAAAAGGATTCTCTTTTCCCTTTACTGCCATGGTGTTCTGGGGAGAAGTATGCTGCTGCAACTCATACTTTGAGGAAATCGCAGCCTTCTCTTACTGCTTTTTTGGGGATATTGTAGTTACTGAATCGTTCAAGGACTTTGCCGAACTTTTGTCCCTATAGTATTAAGGAGGGTGGCTAAATAACCTTTTGTTTTTCACCCTTAGTTGAATTGGAAGATTTGGGTTTTTTCTGTGCCATTTGTTATGGAATTTGACTAAATACTCGAATTTTAAAATAGCATAAAAGTCTTTGTGTTACAAGCAGTGCAGTTCTGGGGTTATGATGTCAGACAGAGCTACAATCTGTTTCTCTTGCACGGGTGTTTTGTCCCAGTCTTTGAGTTTTCTGTGTGAACTTCATCTCTTCCTCTTTGCAATAGAAATTATTATCTAATTTTAAAACATATGGTATTACATTGGTATTAGAATATGATTAGAATATTAAAATAGCTTTAGTGTTAGAATATGATTTATGACTGGAATCTACTGGACTCTTCACTGTTGCTGGGGAGTATCAACATTATTTTAGTTTTGTGTTTCAGTATGTTCCATTGGGTCTTGGATTTTTTTCAGTATAATATTAAATTACTGCCACAAGCATAAAAAAACCATTCTGTTATATTTATTTTAAGAAATCTGCAAAAAACTTGTCTCCTGCTGGTATTTTTCTTTCCAAAGGAAGCTGGCCAAGACCCAAACCAATCATTACATTGTTTAGTATGAGAATGATATACAGAGTGGATCTTAAACTTTTCCTGCTTGCAGATGCTGTCTTTTGTGTAAATGCTTAGCTCTTTACAGTATCATGTAGTTCATCTGATCCTATTTTAAAGAGCATTAATCCAACAACAGATAATGCATTTAAGCCTGTTAATAACACAGCTAACTGCTTGTTTTCTCCCCATTGTATTTTCCCAGATGTTGACTTACTTTGCCGCATTTGAGGTGTTCTTTGAAGAGAATCTGCCAAAGTTATTTGCTCACTTCAAAAAAAATAACCTAACTCCAGACATCTATCTAATTGATTGGTAAGGCATTGAAAGTGTGATTACTAATGGGCATAACTAACATATAGCTCCATGTCAGTATTCATGACAGAATTTGGGACGTTCTTACCTGGTTTAATGTTCTGTCAAGATAAGGGCTTTATCTTTTTCTTCAGTACTTGATTTGTCAATCCAAATCATTCCCATATACTTCTGTGATGTTTAACATCTGCCTAACCTTTATTATTGTACTTGTGTCGAGTTGGAAGCTTATCTGGAAATACTGCTGTATAGCAGTGTTTATCCATATTTAGTGCCTGTTTGGAATATCTTCTGAGAAAATGTGTTAGTCTTTCTATTGCATGTGCAGGTGTGTACCAGGGTTGTATATTCAGAAAGTATTGCTGGTCTTGCATTTGAAATGTACAGTTTATCCTGCAGAGAACAGGAAAAGCGTAGTTAAAACATTTGTCCATAGGACATAAAACTACAGAAAAGCTATTCCACTTAGCAGACAAGGAATTACAGTCTTTTCATAAGTTGAAACTGCTTTCCCTTTTAGTTCTAGTATACTCAGAACCTTTTTCCTTAGGGAGTAAAAAAGACAAGGATTTTAATTGCAATTCTGCCAAATTTCACTGTGGTATTAGGCACTCCAAGTTGAATGTTTGCATTTATGCCTACCAAACTTTGGTTTGGGGCAGTTAAAATGTCTCTTTTCAGCAAGACTTTGTTGTTAGTTTTGGGATTACATGAAAGCTTTTTTGTGAAAAGTTGGTTTGCCCTTAAATTGTTGACAAATGTTTCTGTTCTTGGGTATCTGACAAATACGTTTAGTAAAAGAACTGAGGGCCCAGTGGTAACAGCTTTTTTTTTCCCCCTGAGACTAATAAGTTATTATTTTGGAAAACATTTGTACTGTTAATGCAATTCTGGCTGAACCACACTAGCAGTATCCTGATCTTTAAGACCAAGGTGGTAGCAGTGAACATGTTGCTCATCTGTTAGACAGAAACACATTTAAAGTAAATCTCTCCAATCCAACAGCTTGAAGTTTGAATACATGACTTTTCATAGGATCATGGAATTGCTGGGGCATTGGAACAGCCCTCTGGAGATCACCTAGTCTAAACCCACTGCTCAAAGCTAGAGCAGGGTGCTTGGGACCTTGTCCAGCTGGGTCTTGAATATCTCCAAGGAAGGACATTCCACAGTCTCTTCAGGCAACTCTGTTCCAGTGTTCAACTACCCTTTCAGTCAACAATCTTTTTATTTTCTTAGGTTTAAATGGAATTTCCTGTATTTCATTTTGTGCTCATTGGCTCTTGTCCTTTCACTGGATACAACTGGGAAGAGTCTGGCTCTGTCTTCTTTACATCCTCCTACCAAGTGTTTGTGTCTGAGCCGTCTCTTCTCGCAGCTGAACAGTACCAGCCTGCTCAGCCTCTCGCTGTGTATCAGGTGCCCCAAGCCTTTAGTCACATTCATGGGGAGCTGGAATTGCTCCAGTACATCCCTGTCTCTCTTATACTGGGAAGCTCAGTGCTGGCTCGTCAGTGCTGAGTAGATGGATGAGCTGCTGTGGCGTGCTGGCAGTGCTGCTCCTGCTGCAGCCCAGGATTTGTGGTGTTCTTTGCTGCAACTGCTGGCTTAAATTCACTGGGGTGTCCACCAGGACCTCCATGTCCTTTTCTGCAAAGCTGCTTTACAGCCAGTGGGTTTCCCAAATGTACTGGTACCTGGGCTTATTTCCTACCCAGTTGCAGGACTTGGCATTTCCCTTTGCAGGACGTCATGGAATTCATGATGGCTCACTTCTGCAGTGGAGTGGTGTATCAGCCACCCCTCCCAGTTTTTATCACCTGGAGACGTGCTGAGGGTAACGTCTGACCCATCATTTGGGTCCTGAATGAAGACATTTAAAAGCGTTGGATGAATATCACACCCTGGAGCACAGTGCCGCGGAATTGGCTTGAAGCTGTTGCCATTAATGACAACAATCTGAGCTTTCAGTTTTCAGTCCACCTCACTGTCCATTTGTCTAATCTGTACTTCATTAGTTCACCAGCAAGGATCTAATGGGATACAGCACTGAAAACCTTGATAACATCAAGATACACAATTTCCATTGCTCTCCCCTTACCCACCAAACCAGTCATCTCATTGAATAAGGCTGTGAAGTTTGATCAGGCATGATCTTGGCTTGATAAATCCATATTGACTTTTCCCGATCACCTTTTTGCCCATCGTACTTTTTGAAATGATCTCCAGGACTTTTTCTTCCATTACTTTCTCAGGGATGGAGGTGATACCAACCAGCCTGTAGTTTGCAGGATCCTACCTCTTGAATACAGGAGTGACCTTTGTTTCCTTCAAGTCCTGAGGAACCTGTCCTGATAACTGGGATCTTGCAAAGATAGAGAGTGGCCTCACAATGACATCAGGCAGTTTCCCCGCACACTTGTATATGCCCCATTCATTTAAATGTTCCCTAATGTGATCCTGCTCCAGCTAGGGTAGGATTGCACTTGGCTTTACTGCTGGTCTGGAGGACCTGGGCTTCCTGAAGGCAAGTCTCAGTGAAGGCAGTGACTACCACAGCCTTGTGAATGACCTTTGTCACCAGATTCCTTGCCCTGTTCAGCAATGGGCTCGTGTTTTCCTCGATCTTTTTACCTGCTGGTGCAGGAAAGTCCTTGTTGTTGTTGTTAACATCCATTGCTGGATTCAACTCCAAATGAACTTTGTATTTCCTAGCCCCTTCTCTGTGTACTCAGGCAATGTCTCTGCATTTCTCCAGGGTCACCTGCTTCTCCTTCAGCCTCTTTTATGCTTCCTCTTTATTTCTGAGTTTTGTCAGGAGGTCCTTGGTTATCCCTACAGGCTTCCTGCTGCCTTTGCTTGAGTTCTTGATTTGCATATGCCTTTTGCACAGAGGGTGGTGTAACATGGGTTTGTGTGACTTGGCTTTTACACCGGGATTAAATATTAATGCACCACGAGTAGGGGAATGAGAGGCTGTGTAATGTACAGGCTCATTTCTCCCAATATTTAATGGGAGAAATACCATCGAAATGATTTTGACTGAAGGCTGAGAATATTAAATTGAACTAGATCTATGCCCAGAGGTATGGAAAAATACTAGGATAGGATAGAAAGGAAGAAAGAGAGCAGAGGCTGGTGTGTTCAGTGATAAGAGGAAAGGTGTTGAAATTGTATTGCCTCAGACAATGTTGTGAAAAGCCAGTGAGTGGAGGAAACAATTGAATAAGAGGGATATCAGAATAAGATGACTGTAAACATGTGGAAGAGTAACTGGATAGACAACATTGAAATCACCGGGTTCCTGTATTTTTAATGGATAATAATGCAGATAGCAAAAGGCAGTCCAGAAATAACATTGGCCTGTTACTTGATGGGGGTGGGCACTTCACAAACAGGACACAGACAAGGCAGAGGTGTTTAATGCTTTCTGTGCTTTGGGCTTCAACACAAACCAGTAATGGATTTTGGGGTGTTCCCAGAGCCTGGAGCCGAAAGACCATGGCTGTGAGAATGATAAACTCCCAGTTCACCCTGAGCTTCTGTGGGACTTGCTGCTCCAGCCAGATGTTCTGTGGGGCCTGATGGGATTCATCCAGCAGTACTCAACTGGCTGATGTCACTGTGAGGCCTCTCTCAAGGATTTTTTAATGATCTTGGGAATCTGGAGAGGTCCCAGTTGCCTGGAAGCTGGCTGACTGTCCCAGTTTTCAAGACAGGCACAATGGGAAACTACCAGCCTGTAATTCTCACTACAGTAACTGGTCACAGTATGGAGAGGATTATTCTGGGAGGTATTGAAAAACATCTGAAGGACAATGCAGTCGTTGGTCACAGCCAGCACAGGTTCACAAAGTGAAAGTCCTGCTTCACCAACTTGATTTCCTGTTATGACCCAGGTACCCTCCTAGTTGATGTAATGTTTTTAGATTTCAGTAAAGCTTTCAATACCATCTTACAGGATCCTTCTGAACAAAATGAATAAACACATCATATGGTAGGTGAGCAGTTGGCTCACAGGTTGAGCACAGAGGGTAATAGTGAATGGGGTGACATCAGACTGGGGACCTGTCACTAGTGGGGTCCCACAGGGCTCAATCTTAGGCCCTGTGCTCTTCAGTATCTTTATAAAGAACTTGGGTGCAGAACTGGCTGGGATACGAAGCAAGTTCACAAATGACACTAAAGTGGAAAAACGTACTGACTTCCTGGAAGGCAGGGAGGCCCCACAGAGACCTCAACAAATCAGAGAACTGGACAGTCACCAACCACAGGAAGTTCAGTAAGGGAAAATGCCAGATTCTGCATCTGTACAGACTGGGGAATGAGATACTGGAAAGCAGTGCTGGGAAAGGGACCTGAGGGTCCTGGTCAATAGCAAGTTGAATATGAGTCAGCAGTGCCCTGACAGCCAGGGGGGCCAACTGTGTCCTGGGGGGCATCAGGCAAAGCATTGCCAGGCGGTCGAGGAAGGGGATTGTCCTGCTCTGCTTTGACCTGGGGTGGCCTCACCTTCAATATTGTGGCAGTTTTGGGTGCCACAAAATAAGAAAGATATTAAACCATTAGAGAGAGTCCAAAGGAGGGCAATGAAGGTGGTGAAGGCCCTAAGGGGAAGCCATATGAGGAGGGGCTGAGGGCACTCGGTGTGTTCAGTCTGGAGGAGACTGAGGGGAGACCTCATTGCAGTTACAACTTCCTGGTGAGGGGAAGAGGAGGGGCAGGCACTGATCTTTTCTCTGTGGTGACCAGGACCAAAGGGAATTGCCTGAAGTTGTGTCAGGAGAGGTTTCAGTTGAATATTAGAAAAAAGTTCTTCCCCCAGAGGGTGGTTGGGCACTGGAACAGGCTCCCCAGGGAAGTGGTCACAGCACCAAACCTGACAGAGTTCAAGAAGCATTTGGATGATACTCTCAGGCACATGGTGTGACTCTTGGGGTGGTCCTGTGCAGGACCAGGAATTGGACTTGATGATCCTTGTGGGTCGCTTCCAACGCAGAATGTTCTATGATACTATGGATTACTAGTTTAATATGATGCTGTCATAAATAAGGTGATTCTTACATAGGAGGAACTAAAACCAGGCATCTTCATGGTGCAGACATGTTAATATCGTGCTGATTTTAAGCTTTGCATTGTAAAGAAGAAATAATGAGGAACAGCAGCAGAAATCAGAGATGGAGAACAAAAGACTGTTTTGACAAAAGGTTGAAAGTTTATGTTCCTTTCAGCAGTTTTCAGTAGATAGACTATTATATTTTCTTGAGCAAACCTTTATGTGATCAGTTATTCTCTCTTAGCACATATATAGGGTAAAAAAACCCAAAACAAAAACCACCAAAAGAAGAAAAAATTACGAAATTGTGAGCAAAGAACTGAAGTGTTGAAGTCTGCTGAAGTGGTGTTGAAGTGTTGAAGCACATCAGGTCCTCTTTTTGCTCCCTCTGTGGGTGTTGTTAAGAGCACTTGAAAGAAACTTCAGTCAGGAGTGACTGTGGATGGCACTTGTCAAAGTCTTTGTATCAGTGGACTGACAGCCCTTAGCATTTCTTGCTGGCTACCTGCATCCATGTTCAAGCTATTTATGTTAATTCCAAGGACAATTTACTGTGTTACTCCTGTCCCTAGAGAGTCACAACACTGTGATCTTGCACAGGGATGTAGGCTGTACCAGATGGACCTGCCCAATCTTGTAGTAAACTTTTTTACACTTGTTTGAACTGGACAGCTTGTACCTCTCTGTCCTTAGTTTTGTTAGGCAGTGCAGGTTGTATTTAACTGTGTGAAACTTTGGTATCTCATTTAAATATGTACGTGTATATGTGTGTGTGCATACACATACATACTTTATACTTCAAAATACTTTGATCCTGTAGGAAGCAGATTTAGATGTTTGGTTTTTTTTAAATCACCACTAAGTGTGGCTGCAGTGTGTTTAAAGTCAGGGAAGAATAAGGTACAGTGTCACATTGAGTAGGCGCACTTTTTGCTTGTAGGTAGGAATCTTTGTGAAACAGCCTTGCTCTAACAGCATTACTTTTATTTAAATGAGCATTTGTTCTGAGCCCCAGAGGGATGCCTGCTGCTATTCCTGTGGCTGGTTTGGTTACTGTGCAGGCATGTGTGCAGCAAAGCTCAGCTGGTGCCAGCCCTGGGAGGGCTCCAGGAGCCAGTACTGCACAGACCAGTTGCTGGGAAACCCTCCTGTTCCTGCCACAATTACAGTGGAATCAACTAGTCTCCTTTGTGCTTCTTCCTGTAAGCAGTGCTGCAGGGAATGGCAGTGAAATTGGTGTGCTTAAATAATTTTTGAAGGGGTGTGTTCCAAGAAAAAGAAATGCTGTGCAGGTAGATGGGCCCAGCTGTGCAGGTGATGCACTGCTACTCTGGGCTTTTTTGGGTGGAGGATTTAGGATTTAGAGCCCCTGTGCCAGTTTAGTTCCAGCACTGCCTTCCATGATGGGAAAACTCCAAGGACTGAGTAGCTTAATTAAAAGGTACAGTGGCATGATTATCAGAGGGTACCTGCCACCAGTAAGGTATCTTTTTTACAAAAGGACCCATGTGGTTCAAGCCCAAACTCCAACTGATAAATCTCACAGAAAGAATTCAAAGGCTATACAGGTTTTGACTTTTTTTTGAGAATATAAAGGGGATCAGGTGTGAAAGAGCTGTAAAGAGCAATGTACAGTCAGGTTCACAGAGAACAGAGGGAAATAGTGTGTCTGAATAGCCCAGTTTTGGCCTCTTACTCTGTCAGCTGATGTTCTGCAGGCTCTTGTGAGCAGAGCATAATGTGGATCTGCCAAGGACACATGCTGTCTATTTATGGCCTGCTGCTGCTATACAAACACCTCTTTATCCCTACTCAGAAAAATGATTTTGGCAATAATTATAGCCCAAGGCTGTGTTTGTACTGATGGATTGATCAGTGATTCTGTAGTATTTCATGGACTGTGATTGTGCTCTGTGAACACGAACTTTCTATTAACACCATGTGCTTGTTATGATAGAGGTCCACACGCACTTTGTGTGGCCATTTTCAATGGGCAGTTTCAGTGAAATATTTATAAGCTTGCTCTGTGTTACTTTAAGAAAAGCATAGTCCATGTCATGCCAGTAACTTTGCAGTCCTGCCAAAAAATGCCACTTAAGATGACATTCTAAGTGCATACCTCCTCATGAATATAAAAATGGACTGTAATTCTGTCTAAAGTTTTTTGGGAACATCCTACTTTTTTAACTGGAATTGTTACCAGACTCCAGAAGATCCCAGTCTGCAGCCCAGTTTACAGTGTGCTTATCCTTATGTCACTGCAGGTTTGGGGTGGAATCAAGGGAAATATTGCAAGGCTTTTTGGGTGCTTCTGACTGGTTGGAAATTGCTTAGAAACACACACAGTATTTAGATTGATACATTTTACAATGCCATCCAGTTTGCTGAGTGCTAACAAGTTGCTCTTGCAGTATTTTGTATTATACAATATTTACTACTTTTTTTTTTCCCCTTGTAAGGAACAAAGTAAATACTTCCTTTTTTTTTTTTTTTTTTACACTGTAATGATTTTAAAATTTACAGACCTGAGAAAAGAATGTGTAGTGCAAGAAATACACAAGATGTGATTTACATCAGTGTCGTGTGTGAGTTGCCAATCTGAAATATGGGATATCTGTGTGCTTTGTTCTTGTAACAATATCTTATGAAGAGTTTTTAAGTAGAAAAGAAGGAGAGAAACGGGTAGGGGGGAAGAAAGAACAAAGGAATGAAAGCACAGAGCCTGTGATTATCATGGTAGCAGTGTTTTGCTTTCTTGATAACGTTGTTGTCGCTTTTCCTGTGAGCAGCAAATCAGCCAGGGCTTCATGGATCTTCCTCAAAGAACACTTTCATCGTAAGCAGGGCTGGGGAGGAGCAGGAGCTTCTGGTACTTTTTTCCCTCTTCCAGGGAGAGGCCAGTGGGCTGCACCTGTGTTACTGTGACCCTGACACCTCTGGGTGAGTTGGCTCTGCTGCCTGCACCTGGGACTTAAGAGTGTTTGGAAGAGACCTGCAGACAGAAAAGCATCTGCAGTACAGAGGGAACAGATCATGTGCAGGGAATGTGCCAGTGCTGCTGAGAGCCACTGCTCTAACTGGTTCAGTCGAGCAGCTGTGATGAATTTCAGCTGGGTTTCAGTCCAGTAGCTCAGATGTCTTAAAAAACATCTTTCAGTAGGAAATGTTTGAAGGGAGCAAATGCTGTATCCATTCTTAGCAGTGATTCCTACTGATGTTTCATTGCTTAGGGGCCCAGTCTCTCTTCTTAGGACTTGATGCCTCAGTTCAATTCAAGGATTAATGAAAGTTAATTGCCTTGTGAAATTCCTGCAAATGGTGCTTCCTTCCAAATTATGAAGAGCTCAATGGCAAATACCTTATTTGATGTGACAGCTTTTTTGATGTGAGCAAATCTTCTCATACAAAAGTAGTGTTCTAATAAATAGCTTTCTTCTGACAGTTAATTTTCCGCATAGTTGGAGATTTAATACACATGGGTTGTTCAGGTTAGGTCTGAATCATTACAGAATAATAGCTTTTGAGAATAAAAACAGTTCCAAAAAATTGGCATTGTTACTTATCTTTAACCAAGACTCATTTCTGGCTGGGTTTTTGCTGGCTGCTTGGTGACCAGGAAAGGACTCAGTTGAATTGCTTCCTATTACACTGTTCCTTTTACATTGAAAAGCTGTTGCTGTTTCCTGTGCATGTGTGTGTAGACAAAAGTCTTAACTGTGCTCTGTGGGTATTCTGTAGCAAGACAGTTTTATGTGGCATGTGGCTGGACAAAAATATTGAAAGATTATAAAGTCTACAGTGCACCATCAGCCAGTAACCCAAAGAAGGAGCCCATATTGTGTTGTTCTTTTGCATTTGTGTAGGTATGTAAAGTACATACATGAGCAATTTTGTGGTGTTTTTTTTTTTTAATTCCAGACTCTT
This sequence comes from Pachyramphus minor, assembly GCA_013397135.1. Classification (NCBI taxonomy): domain Eukaryota; kingdom Metazoa; phylum Chordata; class Aves; order Passeriformes; family Tyrannidae; genus Pachyramphus; species Pachyramphus minor. The sequence continues at coordinate 109,773 of VYXB01002304.1, forward strand.
GTTTATTTATTTTTATAATTCTAACTTTGCTCTTCGGAGAACAGAATTCACATGATTTCCACTTGTTATAAAAAGATTGCAATGAGATGAAAATAATAGAAAAAATTAGAATCCTAAGGATCGTAAACCTGCAATTCACTTGCCACCAGAATTTTTGCAAATGTTAGTTTTGTCTTGATGTTTCTAAAATGAATATATTTTCCCTCTTTTCTGTCGTGTGCTGATTCATACAGAAGCTGGATACTTGATGATACATCGTTCAAATAATCTTATATACTGAAAAGCAGATACTGCAGCAAACCTTTGATTATTAGGATTTGCTGTGAAAATACATTAATTCATATTCCATACCTATATATACATGTGTGTATGTGTCTGTTCAATTTTGATTTTTAATGTAAATCCGAGTTTCTTAAATGAAAAACTTGTAGGGGATAGAGGGTAGTCTTAAACACAGGATAACTGCTGTTCGACTCAGCATACTTGAAAAGGGACTTTTTTGTGAAAAGCCATAGAAAGGTTTGATTTAAATTTGAGCCTTTGCTGACCTCTGCCGGGGAGAGAATTCTCTGCAGTTTTACAGAGATTTTTGTGCAGTGCATTTGGGGAGAAAAGTTCTCTCTGAATTCTGAAGGAAAAAAAGCCCTGTAACTCTTTTCCCTTATATACTGTCAAGTGATTCCAGGAAACTCAGTTCTCATCACTTGCTGTTGGGTCAGTGTTGGTGGCAATGCTTGTGCTCTGCTGTGTAGCCACTCTTGGAGAGAGGAGGGAGCAGCTTCGTGTTCCTGCCTGCAAGGCTTCAGCATTTTGGTGAAGGAAGAAATGTGCTCTTGGTAGTTAAAGAAGCAACTGGGAGGAGGTTCTTGCTTCTGCTATTACCCTTTTTCTTTGGGGGTCACATCCCTTCAGCCACAGTGACCCACCATCTTGTCACAGCCATCTGCACCTTCTCTCTGGACATCCTTCTGTTTCTCTTAACTCATGAGGGGTTATGCTGCTCTTTACTCCAAAACTCACGCTATTATTATTTTGCCAGTCAATCAAGCTTAGAACACGAGTTTATTTTACACATCTCTATTATCTGACCCACGAAATTCCCTTTGCAGTTTGCCTTAAGGTTCAGCCTTTTGTATTTTTGCAGCTGAAACTGCATCAATCCTCAGCTCTGAAGTGATGATTAAATAGGCCTTTGATTATACCTGTGATCAGTGCATGCCCATCATAAAACCATATATATTGTGGCCTTGGTGTGATCCAAGAAAATCAAACTTGGGAGACGCAGGCTGATAGCAAGAGGCCTCACTGGTTGTACAATTTGATATTGTTCTGTGGGTTGGTATGCTGCAACTAACAGAAGTACTGCTGAAAAACAAAAAGGAATATTCAGTTAAAAATATTTGGGAAACATCAAACTTACTGGTGGTCAGTCTGTGTCCTTCTGTGACTACCCAAGACATTTTTATTGTCCAGTAACTGAAAACTCTAATCCATTTTTCAGGATATTCACATTGTACAGCAAGTCTCTGCCACTAGACTTGGCATGTCGTGTCTGGGATGTGTTCTGCCGTGATGGAGAAGAGTTCTTATTCCGTACAGCGCTGGGAATATTAAAACTTTTTGAAGATATTTTGACTAAAATGGACTTCATTCATATAGCCCAGTTTTTAACAAAGCTACCTGAGGACTTGCCTTCAGAAGAATTCTTCACATCTATTGCTGCCATTCAGATGCAAAGTAGAAACAAAAAATGGGCTCAGGTAAAGAGGATGTCAATATTTGATAACTGATGATTATACTGTACTCGTGAAAAAAGGGGTTTGACAACATCTGGAATAATGTTTTAGCAGAGGTGGTGTTTGATTTTAGAGTTAGATGGGACTGTGTAGCTCACTCCATGCTTTTAGCATAGGTTGAAGTGAGTGGATTCCCTGAGTACACTCTCCTCTGGAAAGGGAGAGCTCAGTGAACATTCAAAATTGAAATGTGGAGTGAAATCGAGAAAGTGTCACACAACTTTTAGAATTTATCAATTACAAAGGCTGCTGGCAACATTACAAGTTGATATTTATAAGCAGAAATTCACTCTTTGGGAGATGATGACTGTTTGTTGGGACACATTATCATGCAGTTGGTCCTCTTGATTTTCTTGAGGATCTCTTCTGCCTGACTTAAGGCTGTACAAAAGTGATTGCATCTCTGACTTCTTTATTGGGATTTGGCATGTGATTTCGGAAATAGTCTCATCACTGTAATTTCAGCTAAATTCCAGTTTAAAGAAAAAGGGTGTGTCATCTGAATGTGTAAAGGTTAAGTGCTGTAACAGCCATTTATGCTGGAGAGTGGAACCCCCCTTTTTTATTTTTGTTTTTTCTTTGTTCAAAGCAGTAATACAGCCCACTTCAACAGTGGGTCTGTAACAGAGCTCTGCCTTCCTACCCAATTATCTTGTTGCAGGGAAACTGAAAGGTGATGTTAAATGTGGTGGCTGGGGCAATTCAGCTGCAACTGGGTGTTTATGGTCCTTTCCTGGGGTAGAAATCTGCCTGTAGGTGCTGGGGGTTGCAAGCTTGCTCTTTGAGGTGAGGATTTCTCATCCTCACAGCAGCAGTCGCTCATAGCCCTCTGAGCCTTGTGTGGTGTGTGAGAGGGAGCACAGCCTGCGCTGCCCCCCAGAGCAGCACAGGGACAGCGTGTCCTCCCTGACACCCCCTTCCGCACAGAGTGCTTGGCATTTGACCTCTGGCCTTGCTCCTAAGCCATAAGCACAGACCCAGCTTTGTTTCTTTCCTCAAGAACATTTTTCAGCCAGTCTCTGCAAGTATGCTCTGAGTCTCATTCCTCATTCAGTTGACCTCACTCACCTTCCCGAAACGTGTCGTGTGTGCGTGAGGATTGCATTCCAAATAAATTCGCAGCCTACTGCAGGAAGTACCCCAAATAACAGGCTTCAGAAGTGTCTGTTAGGGGGAGGTGGGATTTAAACCTTTGTTAAATTCATTTCTATCCACTGTGCCACAAGGGCTTGTGGAAGAGGTCTCTGTCAGTGGAGAGGTTCTGTAAATTTGATTACATTTGATAGTTAAAATAGTATTGATCAGCCTTAATTAAATTGGAAACACTTCAGACAATGAATTATTGAGTCATTTTTTAAATCTAATCTTTTTCTTCTCTCTCATTCCTTGAAATGTCTAGATACTGGCTGCTCTGCAGAAAGATAACCGGGAAATGGAAAAAGGAAGCCCTTCACTGAAACGTTAACGTTGGGTTTGTCTCTTGTGACTAAAAGGAAAAGAGCTAAAGTGGCAAAACTGTTGAGTACTGTTTGACATGTATGAGCCTGCAAATCAAAGTGTTATTTCAGAGATTTGTTTAGTAGTAGGATTAGCCTTAAAGGGGAGAGAAAAAAATAAGGAGGAGGAAGAGAAAAAAAAAAAGGAAGGAAATCAGGGGATAAACCCCTTATAAATTAAATCTAGGCTTAACCTTAAACTTTTAGTGGTATGAGTATGTGCTGTGGAGAGCATTACACATTCTGTACTTCTGATGAGAGCAGTGAAACAAAATAATATCAAGGTTTGGGTTTCTCTAAATTTCTTTCCTTTGTTTTAAAAGACTGGACATTCAGCAATATTGGTTGCTTTAAAAGCTATTCCCCTGTTTCATTCTTAAGCAGGATATATTTTCAATACCTATAAAAGTCACTGGATCTGGATTTTATATAACTGGTGCTGGAATTTATAGTTAAATGATGTGAGGACCATTTCTTTAGAAATGCTTCTATTTTACAGGCTGTGGGTCCCATTTACCAAAGAAATCATGTAGATGTAGAACTACATTCCTTTCTTTAGTAAGAAGAAGTTAAGTAGAAAGTAACCTTGGAAGAGAAGTCACACTAGCAGTGCAAAACCAATTATTCTTCAAGATGCCTTGGAAATTTGTTTCCAATCTGGATGCACATGGAGGAAATTCCATTAATCAGACTAGATTCTAAACTCACCCAGAGGGTTCTATTATTAAGCTGGCATCATTTCCCAATTGTACTCTCTTTCCTCTGGTTAAAGCCGGGGTCACATACGACTAAAGGCATGTGTCCTTGTCTCCAGTCACGCTGGTAAAACAGTGGGCTGAGCAGATAAACTGAGAAATGGTTAAAAGCAATTTTGATAATTACTTTAAACCCAGCTTTGCTCCCTGTCAAAGCTGAGGAGGAAGGGTGAGGGGAGCAGTCAGGTTCTGCAACGCCGCTGCTGGAAAGAAAAGGTTCTGTGGGATCTCCTGGACCTGCTGCTGCTGCTACAGGGGGAAAGCGTTACGTGGAGCTGATCATACAGTGACAAGTGAAAGAAGTTTATTGGGAAATGTGCCAGACAAACACCATCAGGATAAGTACAAGCTGTCAGTCCGAGCCTTTTATCTGGCCTCTAATACATGAGAGCAAATTACAGCAGCAGCAAACTGCGGTTACATAAACCCCTTACACATCTCAGATCCCCTCTGCCTCCAGATGAATGTTGAAGGGCAAATCACGAGTGCCTCTGCTTTACAAGAATGTTTATTGCGTAGTTTGTAGTATAAAATCTATTTTATAATCATTGAAAAGGGAAACGTAACTAAAGCAATATTTGTGTTAACTGTAAACAGGGGTTTCTAAACCCTCCAGCTGTGTGGTCAGTGGTTTCCCAATGCTCTTCAGTCTGGTTTATGCTGGTTATTTTGGCATGAATGAAATAATGAGAAGAATAGTTGTACACTGCTCAACTCCACATTTAATGTAAAGTACTGTGGGACATAATCAAAATACTGTCTTCTGGTACAAACAGCATTTCTGTGAGGGACAATTTGACTGTAATATTAAGAAGAGTGAGAACAAGATTCCCTGGTAAGTGAGGACTCATAATCACTTTGAAAGATGTGTAATGCAAATGCAGCCTGCAAGTCTGATACCTCATTGACCTCTTTTCCTGTTCACTTTGTGTACCTGGTGTAATGGATGTGGATTTTTTGTTGGGTCATCTTAATTGCTCTGCAAGACTTCTTCTAGGTCATCACTTACTGAAAATAGACGTTAAGATGTTGATAGGAAATGTGTTAATTCTCCCAGAATTTGTACAGCTTAGGTCGTCCAGTGACTGGTACTTGTATGCTACATTGCTTTGAAGTGCAGTAGAAAGCAGGAAGGTCAGTAAGTGTTTTTTAATATTACTTTTTTCTATTGCTACAACAAATATGCCTTTCCACAAAGGATACGAGAGGCCTACCATCCGAAACATTTGCACTATGCTTTTAAACGGTTTATTAAACACGGAGAGAACTTTCTCCTCAGTATACATTTTTAGGTGGTACTGTAACTGGCTTTGCGATTTAAGTTTTCATTGCAACCACATTTTTATTTCCTTTTGAAAACAAGTCTACAAGTGTGGCTCATTTGTCTGGTTAAAAATGCATTTTTTAGCTACTTAGGTATGTTGGCAGCCATCGACAGCCTGTTTTTCTCTTCTCAATAACATGTTGAATGTAACAGTGACAGTGGGCATAGTTGTGGGGAAAAAGGCCTGCTGCAACACTTGTGCACTGTTTGTTACTTGCAAATGTAATTATTTTGGTTTTGTGATTTGATCTTTCTGTTCTTAGAAGCTGTATATATTTTCTAAATGATTTCTTTGTGTATATAAGGTATGTTCTTTAATGAAGAAACAGCAATGCAATAAGGAGCTTTGCACAGTTTGTTTTCAAACAAAATACATGTGAAAAAATTATCACCTGCCTAAACATGCAATTGTTTCAACTTCTCAGTAACTTGATTTGAAGGTAACGCTTGAATTTTGATAAAAAACAGAGATGAGTAGTAAGGGCATAGAATTAATTGCCAGTGAACTTTTTAAGTTTCTTGCAGCATACCAAATCTCTTAATTAGCTATTATAGAAATCTTCCTTAAGCAATTCAGGGAATTGCATTAAAGAATTTGACAATTTCATTGTTCAGGTGCTTGAGAGTATCTGTAACAAAATGCATGAGATTTTCTTTCTTTTCTTGAGCAAATGTCCCCATCAAGCAAACTTTTTTGTCATGGGTTTAAGGAAAAATAAAACTGCTGCAATACACAGAAGCACCACTGTGCATGCAGCACATCAGAGAAACCAGAAAACTTCAACCAGCTTTGGGAATCTGTACAATCTGCACTTTATAATAAAGCAGTTTTGCAACTTCAATCAGCAGTCAATCATTAACATTATTTCACTTAGTAAACAATTTCATTCGGAAAAAAAATGGTACCTTGTAACAGGTTATTTTTCAATGTTTTAAGAAGTAGAATGACATATACAGAACTGTTGATACATCCCCTGTACATCATGTTTAAATTGGGTTTCTGTAGCCACCACGTTTGTTTTGTTTAGATATGTGTATCAAACTGGAACTTTTTTCAACTGTAAATATATGGTTTTGTTAAATAAAGTCATGTAAAGTTATCTTAATCACCTGTTGTCAGTGTAATTCAGAAACCAAAAATCCCAGTACCTCTCTGTTTCTTCGCAGGCTTCTCTAGCATTTTTTGTCTGTCCAAAAGGAGGGACCATTTACGTGTTGCAGGTGGAGGACTTCCTGCTGATGCTTTCCAAGTTAAAATACCTGTTAAATTTTATGAAACAATTAGAAGATTTGATACTTTGTGGTGCCCACCCTTTAATCCTATTTCATACACCTTTCTCTGGACTAGGTCTAAGATCCGATAAATATATTTTGAAAAACACCTGTAAATACATTTCTGTGACGTGTGCAAAACTCAGAAATGCCTGAATAGATTATCCTGTCTTTTTTTGAAAAGAAGAAATCTTGGTTTATTGCAAGTTTTATAATNTGATAAATATATTTTGAAAAACAGCTGTAAAGAAGAAATTTTGGTTTATTGCAAGTTTTATAATCACAAAGCATTTTTGTGCTTAAGGCAGTATTGTTTTACTTTTTAGATAGGCATAACTTCAGAGCCTGAAGGCTTCCTGTGGGTTCACTGAAAAGAGGCTGAAGCACCAAATAAAAGATGGATAAAAGAGTGGAGAGAAGGCAGTACCTGTGCAACAAGGAGGCTGCCACAGTTCTGGTTTCTCCAGTGAGCACGTCCCACTTCCTTTTGCTAAAGTCTCTTCCTGTTTGATTTGCTGAATAAGGATGTAAAATCAGAATTGCTCTCCATAAGCTGATACCAAGAGAGGTTTATGTTGTATCTTTTACAGGAGTTGCACAAACCTGTTCAAAACTAGATTTACTTTTCCTTACCTGTTTTCCCAGTAGGAATTCCAACCTGTTTGAAGGGAAGTATTTCCCTCCATGCCAGCACATGAGATTAGGAACTAAAAAGACATTTGTCCACTGCTTCCCAATGGGATGTCTTCTTATATTTACATTTTTGCTCTTCACCCTCGGGGTGAAGGCTAGGGTAGCAGAGGGTTGTTGCAACTCAGTGTTGAGAGGACAAGTCCTGGAGGCAGCGTATGAAGTTTAAACAGTGTCCTGGGAGTATTTGTTTCAGTAGAAACACTCAGTTCAGAGAACAACACCATCAGCCTTGCCTGCACCCTTCTTGCCTTCTCCAAATGCCAGATATGCAGCAGTGAAAAGCACCTGAGATTCGTTTTCCCTGCTTTTCCTCCCTTTATCTATTTACATTTACTGTTCATAGTATTTTAACAAGTTAAAGGAACAGGAAATGTAAGAATTTTCCTGGCAGGAATTTGTAAAAAAGGAGAGATGACCACTGGATCATTGTTAGTGATTTATGAAAACACCAGGAGGATCCTCAACTTGTGCAAGAGCTGCTCTGTCAGCAGAGGAGCTCACTTTGTTAACAGGAGTTACGATAAAAGGTACAGATTTTCATGTCTTTTTTGTTTTTTCCAAAGAGAGGCAGTTTGAGTTACACTTGTCTCCTTTTACTGTCCAGCAACCACCACAGAGACAGATCTACTGGTACTTTGTGAAAAGTTTTTGAATATTAGTTGTGTCATTTCCCTTCATGGGTTGAGTGTTTGAGCTGCCAAAGATAACGAGTATCTCAGTCATCTGCAGAGCAAGAGCCTGCACTGCTCCTCTGTGTTTGTGCAATAGTTCTGCAGAGCTGCAGGACCTTAGGAGAATGTCAGTCACTACTGCAGGAGGAGTATGAAGTTACTGATGTAGTCTCTCACTATGATAAAAGAAAAAGTTTGAAACGTTCAACAGTGTAATAACTTTGTGTTGTCACTCAAATATTCAGGCAATTCAGAAATCCTAATTCAGAGGTGATTTAAAAGAGGAAGGTATGAGCCATTACCAGCTCTCTTTATGTCAGTTTGTCTGCCCTTTATCCCCATATATATGCAGTCAGACTTGTGTGCTTTGTTTTTGAAGCTGGAATCAGCAGCTCAACCACAGTTCAGCAGTCCGGGCCCCACAGGGGTGCGATTCCAGCCTGTGCTGGAAAACAAAGGGACTTCACTCCTTCTTTACCACTGGGACGTGGCTTCTCTCCCGTGAGTTCCGCAGCCGTTGAACCCTTAAATCTGTGCCTTTGATCCCAGCCCCGGGCACGCAAACGGGATAAAGGTCTCCGCTTTATCCGAAGGAACCGGAGCGGCCCCGCCCCCGCCGCTTCCCCCGTTGCCCGGCAACGCCGCTCGGCCCCGCCCCCTCTTCCCGGGCAGCCAATCCGCGGCGGGTTCGCTCGGGGCCGCCCCTCCCATTGGCCGCCGGGAAGGCGCACGGGCTGTAATCGGCCAATCGCAGTCACCCGCTCGCTCTCACACGCCCCGCGCCGGGGCGCCCTGTCCCCATTGGCCGGGATTCCGCGTGACACCGCCCCCCGGGCGCGCTGCCATTGGCCTTGGTGCGGCGGGGGGCGGGGCCGCGCGCGCGCGCGGGCGGGGTAAGATGGCGGAGCTGGGGAAGAAGTACTGCGTGTACTGCCTGGCTGAGGTGAGCCCGCTGCGCTTCCGCTGCACCGAGTGCGCCGACATCGAGCTCTGCCCCGACTGCTTCTCGGCGGGCGCCGAGATCGGCCCGCACCGCCGATGGCACGGATACCAGCTGGTGGACGGCGGCCGCTTCACCCTCTGGGGCGCCGAGGCCGAGGGCGGCTGGAGCAGCCGCGAGGAGCAGCTGCTGCTGGACGCCATCGAGCAGTTCGGCTTCGGGAACTGGGTAAGGGGCGAGGGATGCGGGGTGAGCTCCCCTGTGGGCGGGCGGCACTGACAGGGCCCCGGGCAGCCCCTCTGTCGGTGGCTCCGGGCGGTCCCCGGGGCGCACCCGGCCCGGACCTGCCGCTGCCCCAAGCTCTGCGTTTGCCTCCCCCAGCCCGCCCGTGGCACAGACCCGGGAGCCGCCTCTGGCCCCTGCTCGGCCTGTGCCGTCAGGGTGTCCCGGCTGCGGACGGGCTGCGTACCTGCCGTGTCACCTGCGGGCAGCTGTAAGCACCGGCAGTGAGGGAGCAGCATCATTTCAGAGGCACAGAATGGGTGAGCCTGGAAGGGACCACAGAGGGCCATCTGGTCCAACCTCATCCCAGAGCACAAAGGACAGATTCCATCCAGACAGTTTTTGAGTATCTCCAGTGAAGGAGACTCCACACCCCCTTTGGGCAATCTGTTCCAGTCACTCCACACAGTAACGAAGTGCTTCATGCTCAGGTGCAACTTCCTGTGCATCACTTTCTGCCCGTTGCCTCTTATCCTATTGCTCGGCACCACGGAGCAGAGCCTGGACTGTCCTCTTGACACCCTCTCTTCAGATATTTGTAGACATTGATGAGATCCCCTCTCAGTTGTATCTTCTCGAGGCTGAACAGGCTCAGCTCCCTCAGCTTTTCCTCTTAAGAGAGATGCTCCGGTGCCCCAGGCATCCTCATTGTCCTCTGCTGACTGTTTGGTTCAATTGATTCATTAATTGTTACTTGATTATGTTTTGCTTCATGAAATATAAAGACTTTTTTAAAACCTTAACATGTATGATCACTGCAGCCTATTTCCTAAATAACTAGAAAAGAGTAAATAGTGTCATTCTCACTTGTAAACATCGTCTGTCTTTATTTCCACCATGCCCTAAAAGCACCTCAGAACTGTGATATAAATGAACAAACCCCAAGCTGCATAGTGCTGTCAGTGCTCCTTGGGACTTGGGAAGCTTCCTGTTGATGGTAAGCTGTTTTCTGAGAGTGTGATGGATGCTCAGGAGTCACTGTGTGGATCCAGTGTCTTGTGTTCCTGGTGCTGTTTTCATGGCTTACCCACCCCCAGGCACTTGTAAATGCTCACCTGGACCTGAAAACACGGATCTGATGGAAACACGGCCGGTGTCAGTGTCGCTAGAGAAGTGTAGGCACCGGCACTTGTCTTTGGAGGAGCAGGGAGGAAGTTGTGTTCCTAGCTGAGTGCTCATTATACTGGGGATGTAATGGGAATTGTTTTATCCCTCCTCCTTTCTTTCCGTTTAGGAGGACATGGCTGCTCACGTGGGAGCCTCCCGGACGCCTCAGGAGGTGATGGAACACTACGTGAGCATGTATATCCACGGCAACCTGGGGAAAGCCTGCATCCCTGACACCATTCCGAACAGAGTGACGGACCACACGTGTCCCAGTGGTGGCCCGCTGTCCCCCAGCCTGACCACGCCGCTGCCACCGCTGGACATCTCCGTGGCGGAGCAGCAGCAGCTGGGGTACATGCCCCTGCGGGACGACTACGAGATCGAGTACGACCAGGACGCCGAGACCCTCATCAGCGGCCTCTCGGTGAACTACGACGACGATGATGTGGAGATAGAGCTAAAAAGGGCTCACGTGGACATGTACGTCAGGAAACTCAAGGAGAGGCAGCGGCGGAAGAACATCGCGCGGGACTATAACTTGGTGCCGGCCTTCCTGGGGAAGGACAAAAAGGACAAGGAGAAAACTCCCAAAAGGAAGATCACAAAGGAAGAGAAGGAGTTGAGGCTGAAACTGAGGCCGTTGTACCAGTTCATGTCTTGTAAGGAGTTTGAAGACTTCTTTGAGAACATGCACAAGGAGAGGATACTCCGAGCCAAGATTCGGGAGCTGCAGCGGTATCGGCGGAATGGGATCACCAAAATGGAAGAGTCGGCAGAGTACGAGGCAGCCAGGCACAAACGGGAAAAGAGGAAGGAGAACAAAAACATAGCTAGTTCCAAGAGAGGGAAGGAGGAGGGTAAAGAAGGTGAATTTGCTGCCATTGAAAACCTGCCTGGCTTTGAACTCTTATCGGACAGGGAAAAGGTGCTCTGCAGCTCTCTAAACTTGAGTCCTGCACGTTATCTGACTGTAAAAACTATTATCATTAAAGACCATCTCCAAAAAAGACAAGGAATTCCTTCAAAGAGTCGCCTTCCCAGTTACTTAGACAAGGTACTGAAGAAAAGGATTTTAAACTTTCTGACAGAAAGTGGTTGGATATCCAGGGATGCTTCATGAAACTCAGCTATCTGAGAAAACACAGCAGAGGCCCATTACAGCCTCAAGGACTCCGTTATTTTTTCCTTCCCTCCCCAAAGATACAGAAACCATGTCACTTAAAAACAGAAAAAGCAAATACATAACCCCCCACTCATCATGATCCATGGTGGTTCAAATGGACTTTTCTTTGGATCATGGAAAATACTCAATTGTGAAACTTCTACATTGGATTTCACTGCTTTTGGTACATTCTTAGAACAGATTTTTTCATGTGAACTTACTCAAGTCCAGTAGTCCCAGAGTAGTTGCTTTCATACTATTGGATAAATGAGTATCAGTGTAATCCTTGCTTTTCTTTGAAGGTAGGAGATAGTTTCATTTGCTGGGAACTTTCTTCACCCTTTGTTTTGGTTTTTTTGGCATAATGCTGGCAGCAAAGTGAAGCTTGCGAAAGTCCTGAGCTGAGGAGCAGGGTGAGAAGGGACTTTTGTGACCATTGCTAAGCTTTTGGAACATTCTCCTTGGCAACTGCAGCCAAGGCACAGGGACAGTGGGGTGAGAGTTCCTGTTGGGAGTACAGCAGGGATGAGCCATGGCAGGGAGTGGAAGGAAATGTGGGAGGTGAGAGGCTTCAGGGACTTGTGGAGGAGGTCCTGGAGGAGTTCCCTTCACACCCAGCTGATCTGGGCATTGCTTTGGCTTGAGTTTTTCCTGAAATAGACCCTCGGAAGCTTTGATGTGACCTAACTGATACTGTAGTTGCAGGAATACCCAGGAGCTGTGGTGCTGTGTTCCAGAGGAGGAGTCAGCGCTATGGTGGGGTCCCTGATTTGGGCCAGAAATGAGGTTGGGGACAATAAGCAGCCAGTTGTCCTGCAGCAGTTGTGAGCTTCAGACAGCAAAATCACTGTTTTCTCTTGTTGGGGGAGCCTGCTCCTCCTCCTCTGGGATCTGTAACTGCTGAGCTCATATGGCTGAGGAGGTGTAGCTGCCTCTTGACTTTAGCTGGGAAGATCAGGGAAAGGGAGCAGGAGTCTCAAATGGGGCATGGTCACTGAGACTGGTCTTCAAAAACAAAAGAAAGAAGTGATGCAGATCATGCCAAAATGCACAGCTGTGTTCCTAAATTACGGAGTGGTCAGTCCAGCTACTGCAGGGATCTAGTTGCACGTACCTTGAAAAGTACAGGCCTACACATGTTGAAACTGGAATTACTGACAGGTAGCACAGTGCACCTTGAGAGGAACTCATCCCAGCTCTGGCTGCTACAGCCTGGAGCGGTGCTGGAGCCGGGCACCAGCTGGGATGTAACACAGCAGGCAACACAAATGCCAGATCCACAGTACTGTTCTAGTAAGATCTACTTATTAAGGGAAAGGTGCTGAAGGAGGACTATGAATGGATTTTTGTGCTCATTTCATCCTTAAATTCCTGTGCTGGTATTTAACCAAATGAATAAAAAGTGGTGGTTGCCACATGTGGAAGATGGCACAGTGTTACTTGTGCCTGAGCCTCTCTGCTGGTCATGTCTGGAGCAGGAAGCTGTGACTGGAGACCAGCTGGGCAGGTCCTGCAGTGTAGGTGTGCCAAAACTTGGAATCTGACTGGCTTCAAAATGAGTGCAAGCACTGGAAAGGTCATCTTGCTTTGATGCTTTGGGCTGTAGTCAGTGAGGGTATCACAAAATCTTGAAACAGTATTAATTCTGCAGTTTGGCAGAGTTATTCTGGTCAGAACTGGGTTTCAGTTAATACATCCAGCATTACCAAAATAGTGTTACCAGTGAGTTTAGAATAAAAGGGGTACAATTACAAAGCCAGCATTTCTAAGGAAGAAAAAACCCAAAACTCTAGTGCCTTTTTCTTTTGAGCTTATGATGTCCCTTCAAAAAAGTTAAGGGCTATGTCCTCTTGGATGTAATACTTTGTTTGGCTTCTCTGTAAGTGGTTTGTTGTGGCCTCCTTGAGACCAAACTGTGTCTCCTTGGCAGCAGTGGAGGTGACTGCAGTGTGCTGAGCAGCTCTAAGAACACTTCCACCCCAAATGCACGTACAAGCAGCACACAGGTTCATGAGGTGTAAACCCCTGGTTATTTTCTCTGCCCTGCTCATGTGGGAAGGAAGCTCAGTCTTTCTTTCCATTATTCTGGTTATGCAGTTTGGTTCTTCCTGCAATTCGTTAGCCAACTGCCATAACACTGGTGTTATGAAGCCTCAACTCTGCATGTAGCTGGGAATTTAGGGGAACTGTTTTCTTGTTGGTTCTTCCGGGACTTTTTTTTTCCCTTCGAATCCGTGATTTTCATATTTCTATACTGTTTTGGCACATCTAAGTCGAACTGAAGCAATAGTGTCAAGCCCATCTGAACAATAGCTTAGGAAAAAATCTAGGCACCAATGAGTCATTTAAATGTTGAAATGAATTCTGCATTTACACTTTGTAGCTTAATTCCTCAACCCCTCCAAAATGTTTCTTTGGTGCTAGACGTAACTTATTGAACATCAAAATGAATGTAAAATAAAGTATTTTTAATGTATGAAATATGGATATCAATATTTATTTTGTACTTGCAAGCAAATTCAAGGTGGTAAATGTTTGCTTTAGCAAATACTAGTCCCTTGGAAAGGGCTTCCCTAGAAGCAATGTCTCATTGTCAGCTAGGCTTTTAGTTATAAAGGTGACTTGCACTAGAGGATGCTGTTGTTCCATATTTCACATGGAACTGATTTAGCCTGAGCATTCCTTTGTTATGAGCTGCTGGTTTTCTGTTTGATTGTTTTTAAGTTGAGATGCAGTTAATGTTAATCCAGCAATTTACTAGAGCTATGCTGCTTCTCTTCTGTGGTGAAGGGGCTGAGGAAAAACATGTCAAAGAGCTCTTGTATCTTGTGTTGATCTGGAAGTGCTTCCTGTACTGTACAAATAACCCAGCCTTCACGTTGCTAATGACAAGGTGTTTTATATGCTTAATGCTCTTGACTTTTCTAATTAAAGTTATTACTAATGAATATTATCTGTCTTAACAGCATTGATGTAAACCTGTGAAAAAGCAACAGTACCTAAGCTGTTCAAAATATTGACCTTCTGTTCCAGTCAGAGGCCACAGTAAGTCTGTGCAGTCCCAGGGATGTGTTGGAGGAGCCCTGCAGGGTGCAGTGCCCAGCACAGTGCCTGCCTTGCTGCACTGTTCTGGCTGCAGCCTCTCCTGCCCCATGTTCCATGGCAGGTCCAGCAGCTTAACAGCAGCGTCTGTGGGTTTGCACGAGTCTGACCACAAACTGCCTTGTAAATCACACAAACTAAGCACTCTTTTCAGGAAAGATATTGAAGTGCTGCAGCGGGTCCAGAGAAGAGCAACAAGACTGGTGGAGTGGAACACAAGACCTGTGGGGAGAGGCTGAGAGAGCTGAGGTTGTTTAGGCTGGAGAAGAGGAGGCTTAGAGGTGACCTCATCACTCTCTAGAACTACCTGAAGGGAAGTTATAGCCAGGTGGGGATTGGTCTCTTCTCCCAGGCAATCAGCAATAGGAAAAGGGGGCACGGGCTTAAGCTCTGCCAGGGGAAATTTAGGCTGGAGATTAGAAAGAAATTCTTTACAGAGTGGTCAGGCNGCAGCCACTGCATCAGATTTCTCTGTAACTGAAACAGAGTTCTTCATGAGCCTTCTGTTCACTCTCTTCTCACAGGCTGTTTTTGCATGTGCCCCACTGTTGACACATTAAATACTGTGAAGGAACGCACCCAGTGAACACGTTCAGCTCATCAGCTCCTTTCTCCCTTAAAGGGAACGTTGCACTCAGTTGAATTGTGTGCTGGTGTAGCTGTGCCAGACACAAACACCTGTGCTGAAATCACATCAAACCGAACTGATGTTGTGCACACAGCATTTTACTACATTTTTGCATTGTGTATTGGTAAGTAAACTTGTGTTAAAATTTCTTCCCATGACTGATTTAACAGTAACACAGCTTTTGCAGTGAGGAAAACTCAAGGCTTAAGCCTTTCCAATGACAAACAAATGCATTGTAGCTAAACAGTGATGGGTGGAAAAGTGGTATTTATGAAATAGTACTGGTCGTAGGTTTGTTGGCTGCTGGAATTTCAGAACACTTCCCTCTGTTCTTTGATTTCTTCAGTGCTCCTTCCTGTGGTATGGCAGAGTGCACAGGTGGTTGGAGCTCTCTGTACAGACTGATGTGGTCTGTGCTGAAGCCTCTCTGAGGGAAGCCCAGGGGAGATGTCACTTAAATGAGATATTTGGTCACCAGCTTCGAAGATGAATCTTGGGCTGAACATTAAACAGGAACTGCTGTTTAAGAACACCCTGAATGAAGTAATGTAGTCCAAAAAAGTTTGTTGAGGCACTGGGAAGCTCATTAAGAAAAAAAATCTTCACTAGGGAAGGAGTGGTCCCTTTGTTTCAATGCCCTATTCAAAAAATTCTATACTAAGGAAGTTATTATTACATTTAGTTTAGATCCAAAGGGGTTGGGAGGGGACAAAACAATACATGACAGTTTTTAAAGGGTATATAAAATTGATCCTGGTCCCTTTATGGCATCAGCTTAGAATGGGTCCTGATCAAAGTACACAATCCTACTTCACACAGCTACAGTGCACTCTTAAAACCAGGATGGAGGGGAGTTACTTCCAAATTCAACTTAAGTATATGGAATCCCCTTTTTTCCCTGTACTTTTACATTCAATTTTTGCATTTTTATCCCTGTTCTTGGTTAGTTCTAAGAAATTAACATTGCAGTTGTCTGCACACACCCCAAAAAATTACTCTCCCTCCTCTGCCCAGTCAAAGCATTGATTTTCTTTCTTAAAACTGAGAAAGAATGAATCCTTAAACATGACTACCTTCCAAACAGTTGTATGCACTTGGGTTGTTCCCAGTTAACTGCCTGATTCCTATGAGGCAAACCAGGACTTGGAAAAAACGTCTTAAGAAACAAATAAGCACTTCTCACTGTGAGCAGGTCTAGTGTTCAAAGAGCTGTTGGCAACTCTGCATCTGAACCAAAAAAGAGTAATCAATACTTGACCTTAGGGTAAGAAGCTCCTTAATCCAAGATAACCAGAAATATGGTAAAAAATTCAGAAGTACTTACTGTTTACCAGGTCCTAATAACTTCCCTAAGTCGGAAGTGTCTGTCCTGTGTGTGAAACATATGGGCTTTGGGGATACAGGAGGACGGGTGCTTTGTCAGCTGTGTAATTTGCCAAGTTCCACCCACTCCTATCCAGGTGACCAGACAGATGTAGAACAAAACATTCAGTTAATCATGAATTATATTTTAGCCTGATTCTGCAGGATTGGGAGCAGCAGGTGGAGGTAGATGTGGCAAGAACTGCATGTGGGGAAAGTTCTGGTGCGACCTAAGATCCAAGCTGAGACAATGCAGGAAATAATGAAAATGAAACTGAGTTCACATTTTTGTTTGAGCCACTCACATGCAATTTATGTAAGTGTGAAAGAAATCATATACCCAATTGTCAGCTTCTTTGGGTTCTGGCTCTCAGCAGGGTTGTAACTACAGTTTGCGTAACAAACTGATTGCAAAGCTAGAAGTTACAAGACTATCAAAATTGTTTAAACCAATTTATACAATATTAAATTAAAAATCCAGAGATAGGATAAATTCTATTGGTTCTTCAATGCCATACAAGTATTAGATGGTTTTCTTGAGTCAATGTTAGTACAGGACGAAAGGGTTGAACAATTACAAAAGGTAACTAATCTCCATTGTCATTTATTTACAGGTCATAATTCACAAAGGTTTCAATTTCAGTTGTTGAGAGAGACAATTTCTTAATAGGGAAAACGTGGCATTTATCACATGAGTGTGTAAAAGCTGATGGGTGCTTGCAGAAAGCAGGTTATTTCTACTACTTCACCCACTTCTGCAATGACAGATTGTACAAAACCAAAGAAAATGTCTGAACCACTACCTGGATTTTCAATCTACACACAGTGATAAACGTGAGACTGCAAAATTCTTGTGAGCATTTCATTCTTTTCAATTTAATGCACCTTCAGGAGCAATGGTTGTAAAAAGCTAATCTAAAGCATTAGAGGGCTTAATGGCTCTTTTACACCAAAGATCTTATGGAACAGTGATGTTGAAGGCCACTAAGCAGGAGAATTTCATCAGTTGTTCATTTTCACTGGGAGACCTCAACCAACTCATTTAAACCTCTCTAGAAGCAGAGGAATGAGGAAAGCATCGTGTGACACAAAAACCATCCAGCTGTTTAATAGTTGTATGGCATTTGAAATTCTCAGATTGAGCAGCTAAGGGTCTTTCACCACACCCACCAAGGCAGGCCGCAGAGTACGCCCGTGCAGCTTATAGCCAATCTTGGATACTAATGCAATAGTGCCAGGCTCCTTCCCTTCCATGGGAGTATGGAACAATGCCTCATGTTCATAGGGATCGAACTTGGCTCCGACAGGATCCAGTCTGAGCAGGCCATGTTTTTTAAACACTTTCTGAATCTGTACTTCTGTCATAACAAGACCTTCATATAAGCTCTTCAAGTGAGGATTATCATCCTTAATTTCTTCCTTTGGAACACTTTCTGTTGCTTTCTCCAGTATGTCTGCAACTTCTAGTAAGTCCTTACAGAAGCTCTGGATCCCTGAAAGTACGTAAAAGAGAAGGGAATGGGATTAGTCCACTGACAGAAAGAAGCGTCACAAAACCCCACAACCCCAAAACCTACAGCAATAATCTGTTCTCCTTTAGATTTTTAAGATGATATGTGATACTGTAACCATTTGGGGTAAAACATCCTTCCCAATTTTGGATGTCTATATACAACTGTTAGAGATGCCTTGATATCCACATCATCTCCTCTACTTCAATGGGGAAAAAAGGTTATTTCAAAAGAGTTAAAGCTATGCTAATGACCTGA
Source organism: Pachyramphus minor (assembly GCA_013397135.1). Lineage (NCBI taxonomy): Eukaryota > Metazoa > Chordata > Aves > Passeriformes > Tyrannidae > Pachyramphus > Pachyramphus minor. The sequence goes on from VYXB01002304.1 coordinate 128,132, forward strand.
CACGAACAGTTAAAGCTCTAACCAAAGCTACCAAAAGATGGCTTCATGTAATTTCCTCACATCTCTCCCATCTTGGGATTCACCTGAAGTTCAAAGCATTATGTTGCCCTATTCCTACCCTTTAGTCTGATGTGACAAAACATTTGCAGAAGACAAAGCATGTGGTCAGACTGATGAGGAGTCCAAGAGATGAACAGGAATTCCTCCTGGAATGAAAAGAACTCCCACCTCTCTCTCCCGCTACAAACCAATTTTACAGAGTCAGCAGCTGTGCTTTGCAAAGACTGAGCAATTCACAAGCTGATGATAGTCCCCATTCTGAAAATGTTCTCTGGCTCACACTAAGAGAACATGGACTCGTTTCGAATCTGGACTAATTTCACTTAAGGCAAAGTGTATCCAGCAATCAAGAAAAACCAACACAATAACACATTTCTACACAGAGTTAAACAAAGGACAAATGGCACTGGGTTTTGGTTTGGTTTTTAGCTGCCTTTTTTTAAGCTAGACAGTCTTTTTAATTCTAGCTCACAGATTGAATGGGGTTTTTTTCCTTACCAAGAAGTGCTATGAGCATTACCAGAGGACAAGTCTTTGATTTAAACAAAAAATCCCTAGAACTATGGAAGCACCTTAAAAGTTCTACAGGGATCTGCTGGTTCTCAGGAAAGGGTCACTTTAATAACTGCACAACTCCATGGAAACTTGAGCTCTTGAAAAAACAGTAACGAAGTGTCCAAGTAGTTCCAAAAATATGGACAAAACAACTACAGTTTTAAACTAAAAACTAAAGCTGTGGTTAGGGCTAAAGGATCCCAAACACAGATAAAACAGCTGCCTAGTGGTCTGGATCAAACCAAATAACCAAACTCTTCAGAGGGTGGTTTGGTTGGTTTTTTTTATTGCCTGAGTTGAATTTGCAAATATCTGTGATGCAACTCTGAATTTATGCAAGTCTCAGAAATTAGTTTCTCTTCCTTCAACAGAAGAATCAATCATGTACAAACAGTAAAATTTACAGATTATTTGTAATTTAGTTTTCAAGACAATTTTTATTTGACTATTTATTTATATTGTAGCATCTCAGAGCTCAGGACTCCCAGTCCTTCTGCACTAAGTAGCACATTAGTGAAACAATACCTAATGCAAATCAGCTTCAGGATGAAGCATTCCAACGTCCATGGAAAGGGTACAGGAATGCTACATACTCTTTCTTACAGTACACATTAACTGAAGACCCTGTTATTCAGAAATCAGAACTTTTGTGTTGAGAATTAGACTATACAGCTGTGTACAGTGTGTGGCGAGAAAGACCAACTCATTTTCAAGTGAGAGTGGCAGGATGAAATAGCACTGTTCTGCTGCAGCATTTGCATACAATTTCTGTTTTACAGATTTGTGTTTGAAATGTCAAAAAGCTAAATCAGATGTTAGTAGCCTGGTTCTTAAAGGAAGACGTGCTTCCAGCACTCCTCATAGCCTGACTGTGCATCCCTACTACAGAAAAGAATCCACCCATCTAAATGTGTTACTTCTATTTGAAAGCTGTGGCCTTCAACAGAACAGTTATTCAAACAGAAAAGGCTAAAAAAAAAACACCACAAAAAAACCTCCAAAAGAACCAAATCCAAAATAAACACCAAGAATGAAAAAAACCACCCAAACCAAAGGCAGTATTCCATGCTCTTGTTCAGATCTGAAACTAAAGTGAGTGAAAACAGCAAACTTCAAGAGCAAACCTTACTAAAAGAAGTCTTCTAGTGCAGTACACACTGTAGGAAACCAGATAACCAAATTTAAAGAAAATGTCCCTAAAAGCTGTTGACTCCAGCAGTTTAAGTCTTGCCTTTGGCTGGGGAGATGGTCACAATCCTCATGCAAAGTGAGGAACTGTTCAAACCTCTCTGCCTCAAATGCAACTTTTAACCAAGTACTCAGAATCACTGGGAAGTACAACTCCTCAGTGCTGCAGACCACTCAGATTAATTTTTCCAGGCTTTGCATTTCCTGGGCCTCATTGAATAAACCCAACAGGAGCCTCCACTGACCATATAACTTTGCCTCTTCTACCAGTTTCTGGCTTCTTTGCCTCACGTTTTCCGCATCTGCCAAGGCACGCTTGTACTTGTCCTACAGAAGAAAAAAACAGTGGCAGAAGAGATTTTATTCCTGCTAATTGGGTAGGTGACAAAAATTCAAGCCAGCATATTCAGACTAAAGCAGCATTTTAAACGGTTTCGTAGCCTATGTCCACCATCTGGAGTAATCTGAAGACAACACATGCCAATTATCACAGCATCCTTCCTACCAGGGCTTCACCTTAGAGCAGAAAGAAGCAAGGGAAAGGAATTAAGATGGTTTTCCAGACTTTCAGTATTTGACAACAGATTAGCTGGAAGAAATTTTTCACTCTACACATCCATCAGGTTTTATAAATCTGACATTTCTGCTGTGTGCTCACAGAAAACCTTCTTGAGTCATGAGGTACTTTGACACTATAGCAAATAAGAGTCAGCCTAGCCACGACTCTAAAACATCTCTTCCCTCTCCATACACACCACAGAGTGCTCTCCAGTTTTAACAACCTTTACAAACTAATGTTTGTAAACAACCTTTACAAACTACTCTTGCTCAGGTGAAGTTTTGGTCTGTTCCCAAAAATATGGCCAGCAGATGTACTAAGACTGAAATTCAGTAAAATTAATACAATAAAAATCCAGGTTGAGTGCTTCACCACCAAACCCAGAACTCCACGGTGGGCTGGAACTGTGCAAGGGAAAGAATGCAAGATACATGAGGCCAGACAGAGGGGATGTGACCCTTCAGCCTCATGTCTGAAGGGCTAACAGACAGATTTAAAACTTCCTAAGTATGGCATAAGAACACTATTGTATAAAAATATTGTATAAGCATCATTAACCAGGACTGTTGAAAAGCAGCTGTTTCCAGAAATCCATCTCTTAGCACACACAAATGCACACACCACAGACACACTCAAACCCTTTCATGACCTCTAAAAACTATTTCTCCACTGAGAAAAACCTATGTGAAACACAGTAATAAATTTCAAGGCTGGAGAAGATCCAATTCCATCCAGAAACTGGAAAGAAACCATCCAAAACTTTAATTTTGGACCAGGGATGCATCTGGAGTCTTGCAGTACGTTTACTCTTAGGTATAAAGAAATGATGAAACTGCAAGTTTTACTCAACAACTGAACAGAGTCACACAGCTGTATGCAGACTCTGCACTAAGAACCCACAGTGAAGGCAGCCGGACACACAATTTGTAAGGTGTACAACCCAATAACTTAGAGACACTTACAGTGACCTCCTTTAGTTGTTCTTCCAGTTGAGCCTTTTCTTCAGCTAGCAGTTTTTCAGCAGAGCTGGTCTCAGCCTTCTGCTCATTTTGGCTCTGACTCTGGTCCTCCTCCAAGTTCTGGCCGTTATTTTTCTGTTGTGTTGCTGCACAAAGCGGTCGTGGAGAAGTTCTAAGGCAAAAACATGGACAATATTATTCAGCAGCTTATTCTGTAATATATTAGCACTTTCTAAACACACTGGACACTTCATCTGACACATCTATGTCTACAAAATTCTCACATCAGAGCACAAATTAACACAGCAATCCTAGGCCTGTGAAAACTGTGCGCAGAACCCTCCATAAGAAGCAACAGACCTCTGGCCATTCAAACTATAGGAAAAAAATAACTGTTGCAAGATATCAGCTTGTAAATGTCCATTACGTTCAGTTTATAGAGTCAGAACACTTTTAAGGGAAATATGAGCTCGTTTTCAGCGCACTGCTCTATCAGGCAGAGATCTGTGATGCAATCGCCTGCAACAGCCTCCCAGAAAGCAAACGGAGAGCAGAGGAGGGCTGGGCCGCGGACCGCTGGGGAGCAGCGGAGCGGACCCTGCCCTGCCGCGAACACTCCCGGCCTGCCCGCATAAATAATGACTGCTTATCCCCTCGTGACGTTTCTCAGGCTTTGCGAGCTGAGCCGCCCGAGCAAACCGGGTGCCGGATCAGCCCGGGCTGACACACGGGCTCGGATCCCCGCCCTGCACCGAGAGACCCCGGCCCTGGGGCCCCTCATACTCCCCGCACGGCAGGGCCGGGCCGCTCTCCCGGGGGAAAGCACGGGAAGGCAGCGAAAGCGGCCGTGAACGTGAGGCGGCCCCGGCGGCCGCGCGGCAGGGCCGGGCCTCGCTCTCGTCGCGGCCCGGCGCTGAGCGCTACCCCGTCCCGGTCCTGAGTGCCCGCTGCGGGCGCTGCGGCGCGATCGCCCCTCACCTGATGGCAGCGCTGAGCAGCGGGTGCAGCGGGAGCCGCGGGCGCAGCGCGCCCCGCACGCACTGGGCCACGGCCGCCATTGCGCCCTCCTGCCCGCCGGACCTGCGCCCGNCTCGCGCCGAACGGGCGGGGCAGGGGGCGGAGCCCGCGGCTCTTCCGGGGCGCACGCTGCTCGGCCCCTGCCGTCACGCGCGGGGGGCGGGGCCGCGGGGGGGCGCGCGCCGTGCCGCCATTTTGTTTGTTGAAGGGGCGCGTGGCGTCGGGAGAGAGTTTTGGTGTGCTCTTGGTGTTCCTTCTTGATCCGCGTCCTGTGCGAGCTGTGCCTGCGCAAACTGGGAGATTTCAGCTCGTTTTAAGTGCTGGATAACCGTGTTACCAGTAGCACTGGTCAGCAGTTTGCAAACCTTCATGCAGAGGTTTTCATTGTGTAACTGCCATGTGTGCTCTTGCTGGATAATAATTCCATTTGATGAAGTCTCGAGCTTCCATTAAATAGGATAACCTTGCTAATCTACTACTTCCAGATTTGGCCACCTACTCGTGCCAGCTGTTGGTGCAAGTGTCCTGCGTGATGGGAGGCTGCCGGAGCCCTGCTCAGTGGTGCTGGGATGGCTGAATTTTGGCAGTGTTGTCAATTATCCCGTTCAAAGGGGGGAAAAAGGATCAAGGTAACGTTTTTATCATACAGCACCAAAGTGGGTGTTAGATGATGCACAGATTTCTGAACACCAGCTGTTTACCTGATTCCTCACACGTTTGGGTCCTCTCCAGATAAAGTCCGAGGGATAAAGATGCAAATTCCACACTGCGAATACAGTAAATGTTCTATTCGAGGGAATGTCTTAAAGGATGTGCTGAGAAAGAAGCTGTAGGAGACATTTTTGGCTTGCTACATGAGAACCCTGCAGGGCCTTGCTCGGTTCAGTCAAACTTGGGCAGAGTGTACCAGCCTTTGCTGGGCAGATTGGTTTGTCTGGGATCAGCTGTGTCACTGCCTCTGCAGAAAGCACGATAAAAGGTTTATGAGGCCAGTGGCCTCATAGCATGACAACTGTTTGATCCCAAGGACTCTGCTGATGGCTGTTCTGTGATGTGACACTAGTCCAGTCTCATGGCCTGTGCAGCAACAGGAAGGTGTGTGCCATGTGCTGTCCGTACAGCGAGTGGCTCTAGTGCTGTCAGCACTCACTTTTCAGAAAGTAGATGAGCCAGAAATTCCAAGCTTCATCCTCAGAAACACTGAAAGAAGTAGTTGAGGAAATCTCTTCAGATGCTGGTAATGCTGAGGAAGGGTCAGAGAGTACAAGGAGAAAACGAAGAACAGCCATAAAGGACAGCATTCACAGAAGGCCACGAAGAAGTGAGATGGAGAAAGCAATTGGATCTTTAGGTTTGATGTTTTTAAAATGTTTCCTGAAAAGATTACTGGTTCATTACAAAACCTGGACAAGCAGTCTGTCTATCTCATCTTTATTGTCGGTTGTTTTTCCCTGACACTCATAGCATGTACCTACCTATTTCAGCTTTTCTTCACTCTCTGCTGCCTATCAGTTTTGGAAGTTGTGCTTGATTAATGATTGATCAGAAAATCACAGAATTGATAACCAAAGGTTGAGAACAGCCCATTGCCAGAGTGTCTCCATTAATAACTAAAGAAATATATTGGACTCAATATGACTGGAATAAGTTCCTTTTTGTATTAGAATGCATTTACCCCAAATGACAGTTCATAGGCCTTCTGCAAGCAAACTTTCCAGACACCCTGCAGTGAAAATGCATTTTGTTGTGATCTGTGCACGTGGAAGGGCTCTCAAGAAAAATCTGCAGTTAGCACAGAAGCTGGTGGGTCAAGACCAAAAAACAAGTGCAGCACAGAAGAAAAGTGTGCAAGCTTATTGGAGCTTGTTTGCATCATGGCTGCTGTTGGCTCTGGGTACTGTCCCACTTTGACCAAAAAACCCCCCAGACGTTTTCATGCCTTGCTCTGATTCAAACTGCTGCAGGCTGTTGTGGTTTCATCACAGTGCCACTATGTGGATTGGGTATTTTTAAACTGAAATACAGAGCATTGAGCATCTGTTGATGGACCTGGTTGGCAGTCACAGGTGTTCAGGAACAAGAACAGTTTTGTTTTCCAACACACCTCTCCCTATCAAGCAGGCTTTGGCTCCTCACATAAATACCAGGTGTGAATATGATTTGGTGGTAAGTAATGCTTATCCTGAATTCTAAACCATCAGCCAGCTGCTGCTTTTCAACTTGTGGTTAAAAGTGACTCTGACCTCTAATTTCTGTGGTCTAGTGAATAGAATCAGGTAGTGTGGATATCATTCCCTGTTTCTCCAGTGATTAACTTTGTAATCTTGTTACTTAACCTCATTTCCACATCTCTGCGAGCACAATTAAGGTCAGTAAACTTCCAGTACCTTACAAGAAAGTTGTTTAGTGAACATGAGGGAATTACTGTGATATTTTGAAAATTCAGAACTCCAACTGAATGTCTCTTTTTTATTATTAATATTTCACTTGTAGTAAAGAGACTTGTAATCCTTCAAGATGAAAAAAGCAACAAATGTAAGATTTGTGCTTAAATGAAAAATTAAGGCATTTCTGTTTCTCTAAAAAAAACCCCAAACCTTGTTCTGTCTCCTAATGCTAAGATGTAGTCTATTGATATTCAACCAGCAGACAGAATGCCATTACATTGGTGTTTGAAATATGAACTTTTATTATTAATGTTTTGAGGCTAAAGGAGAAGGCTATCATATCATCTCTGATCAGACATGTTATGCATCCTCCCAAGCAGAACCAAATATTGAGCTGTGGTGGGTGCAAATGGGGGAAAAACCCACCAAAAATATCTGTGTAAATATTCTAGCAGTGACCTATCAGGCCAGTTACCAGGAAATACTTAAACCAAATTTTAAAAATGTTAATGTAGCTGTAAGATTGTTACCGAACTATATAGCAGAGAAGACAAAACATTCATATCTGTGTCCTTTAGAAAAGATCTCAGGTCAGACCACATGGCTGTAGTATTCCATGCACCATTGTGGGAAGATGTGTAGAGGAAAACTAAGGGACTGATCCTTGTGTATAAAATAATATCAATTTTTCTTATACAAGGGTTATTGAGACTGAGGATCAGCTACACCCTGGGTCTGTTTTAGGCAGAGAACAAAGATTAAATCATTACTTGAATCTAGAAACTTTGAATCCTGAAAGGCAGGTTTGGGTAGGGAGATAACCTTACTTAGTTAGAGCAGGACTAAAATGGTTGTTCTGTACATTCAGAATTTATAATTTTTAATGCAAACATTTTAAGAAAACTCTCCCAAGAGTGAATGTCTAATACCTACTTTCTGCCTAGTTTCTCCTTAGGCTGAAAATACAGAATCATACATCTTGCTCTGATTATAAGGAGTATTTTTGAGTTCCCATAGCCTCTTGCTAACTAGTTTGAAAGGTACATTTTGTAACCATCTTGTTGCCTGGAGAGTGTTGTCGCTGTGTTGGAAATCTAATAGCTATAGCCACAGGGCTCTGAAGAGAGCTAATTAGAGCAATTTAGAATAACAAAAGTTCTGTTCCTGGGAGGACACTGAAGAGATCCTTCCCCAAAGCAGCATGCCACAATTTCAGAGGCAATTTATTGTAATATACTCGCATAAGTCATCTGGTATCCCAAGGATGTGCAAATCTGTGTATCTATTACAGTTTGTTCTCTTAGCTCTCATGTTATCAGGGGTACTCATGTATGCCTTCTAACATTCCTGGAGATATGAAAATGGAGGAACTCTGTCAATCAAGCATTGTCTATCTTTAGTCTAGTTACCAGTCAGAACCAAGCTGTTCAAATGCACAGAAACAACCTGCTGTCATGCTGATGTGGCTTTCCACCTTGAGACAAATTTACTGAGCACTGAGAGAAGAGTTGTCAAATCATTGTGATTCTCTTAGTGTGGTGTCATGGACTTTCTTAATATTTTTTGTACAAATCAGTTGTTGCTCCTTGATTTACCAGAAGAATTGGACAGAAGAGGAGTTCAGCTTTCTGGTCGTGCTCACATTTGCCAAGGAGGCAGCAGTTGTTGGTGTCTGTTCCTACCCACAGGCTAACAATGGAGGTGCTGTTACTGGAATGGTACTTTGACATTCATTCAGATCTACATTTTTCTTTATTAATTTTTCTTTAAGATTTGATGAATTAGTTGCTGTGGGCCCATTTCTGCTGCCACTGTGTACAAGTGATTTGTATTACTCAAAGGGAACGTTGTACAGTGAAGGACTGCCAGGCCAGGTGCCGGCAAACAGGCTGCCAGGGGCACCCTAAAAGCCTGAGGTGGCTGTTCATTGCTCAGGTCTGACTTGTGCTAATATTTCTCCCTTGCTTTTGACACATTTTTGGTGATGACTGGCAGGATGTTGAACAGCAGGGTTGGTGGGGCCAGTGCACAGAGCTCTGTTACACTGGGATGTTTAAGGGCTTTCGTTCACAGTGCAGCCCCATCCCAGCTGGATGACAAAGGAGGAATGCTCATTCCACTGGTGTTGTGCAAGGATTTTGAAAAGCTGTGAATGAAAGAAGCATAAAGCAAAACTTAAAAAGGTTATCTTCTGCTTTTATTCAACTCTAGAAAGCAGCAAGAGCTTTTAATTTTGTTTCTATGCATAATTAAGGAGTGAGTGAACATTCCTGTGGGACCACTGCTGTGCTCCATTTAATCCTAATCTGGCTAGATGAGTCTTACCAGAATGGGGACAAGGAGTTCAGCTAAAAATAGCTGGAGGGGGAGGGAATAAAAAGCTTCCAAAAATCTGATTGCCATATAAATGACCCTAACACATTTTTGGTGCTTTGTGTGAAGGTCACAGTCTCTGAACCTGGACTTAAACCTGTCCCTAAAATGAGGGCTTCACACTTGGTTTGCTTTCCATGAGCATCTCTGAAGGCACAAGTTCAACCCTGTGCTAGGAGCTTATATCATCAATAAAGCTAGACTGATGAAATTTGAGGGCAATGTGTGTCTTCCAAGTCAATGAGGTTCTGTTACTATGGTGTATCTCTGTTTTTTGGATATAAAATTTGAATAGAAAGCCTGTGCCAGGCAGGTACAGAAAGAACTGAAAGAAAGCACTTACTTTACATGCACAGTGTGTGCACCTTATTCAGAAAGCAAGAACATGGCTGGTTTAAGTTTTCTAATGGTTGTCACCCAAAGTGCTTTCACTGCTGTTCTGAAGGTTGCCTCAGATTTATGAATCACCTCAGGTTAACGTGTTAATCATAAACTGGCTGAAAATTATTGGTTCAACACTGTGAATTCTCTTGTTCTAGATGCTTATAAAATAAACTACCAGGAAGGGAATCTGTACATCCACGATAGGTGTTAAATTAGGTTAGGAATTCTGCTGCTGTGGCCGAAACCACATAATCCTTGTCTCTTACTCCATTACCAGGTCCTGGTCTCTGCACTGTTCTGCAGTCTGACCAGACAAGCTGTTTCTCATCACCTTTAGAAGCCATTGCCGTGTCTGCTGTGTTCAGGGTTGGAGAGCCTCTTTAACACAGTGCTTCTGTCTCTGCTTACTCATTCCTAGGTTTTGCCAAGCTACCCTGGCCTCAGATCTCATTGTGATAAGAGCACCTTCCCCATTTTGATCCTGAGCACTGCTTCAAGAGCACTGTGTTCCTTTCTAGAGATGGTGTGACTGGCAGCTCCTGCTCTGGTCCATGATACCAGTGTTGGTTGATAATTACGCCTGTGCTGTGGTAAAGCATCGAGGTGGAGAATCCCCGCCCCACTGTGGCTTCTCTTTTAGCTCATCATTATTACCAAACAGAGCAGATTCTTCCATTTCAGAGAACTTTCATCTTTTTTTATGACTAGTGCTGTCTGTACTTTATTAGACCACCTTTCCTTGCTTGCTTCATTTGTATTCTAACTCTGTTTTTAAAAAGATATTTCTATCGTGTCTTTTGAAATGTGTTTATTACTTTTCAACGACTCCCCAAGTGCTTTGGCTGGCAAAGTCTTAATGAATAAAATTACTGTCATTTTATAGCTGTAAAAATACACTCCCTCCATGGAATGGGACATGCAAGTTTGTAGAAGAGAATCATAGAATCATAGAATGTAGGTATCTTGAAGTTATTTAGAGTAAAATAGGAATACGCAGGAAAAATATTTGTAATATTATTCTGCAGGTATGAACTGTTGAAGCATTGGTGTTCCTAATTTTGCATTATGCCCATATACTGAATGGTGCAGCAGTGCTATTCTTACAGTGCTGTTTGCTCTGTAAGATAGATCCATCCAGGCCAACTTTGTAAAAGTTGAAAGCTGACAGGAGTCAGGAAGCACCAAAGAATTCTGTATGTGCCTGAAAACCTGCCGAAGTGTCCTTGTACGTTGTCATGCTAATTAACTCTGAGCTGGTTGTGTTTTTGGAAAGCTACAAGTATCTGAGGCAGCTTCTATCTCAGGCAGCTCTGTACTGCTCTGCAGATAAATTAGTGACTGTCCACAGATTGATTTGACAGTTCTTCTGTTATTTAGAACAGAAAGAGCTGTTTTGGACTGCTGGTTGTTGTTTTTCAATAACAATTTTCAATACCTCGGTACAAGCCCAAGTGAGTATAAGATGTATAAACAAGAAGTGGAGGATTCAGAGATAACTCTGAGAGCTGTAGATGCTGTTCTGCCAGGAGACAGCATGACAGACTCAGAGGGTCTGTTCCCATGGTTCTCTGCATTGCAAATAACTGTGTTTCAGAGCCAAGTTTTCCATAAACTCTATGTAGGTTGTGTTAGCATTTGGCCAGCACAGCTACAAGCAAGGTCAGGCAAGAGCATAGCACAGGAAACATTTCTGCATTAATGTTAATTTCCTTGTTACAGCTCATGGTTTGTAAGGAATAATTTCCCATTTGGGGGCAATTTGAGGCAGCAAGTAAATTTACCCAGGTTTTTACTTTTCAGCTGTTCCCTGCCTTTGTAAGGGCTCTGCAGATCACTAAGTGCATGCCAAATGCTGATCCAGTCAGGTGATGACTTAAGGCAGTCTCAGCTTCTCAGGCAGAGCCAGGGAATGGGAGAGGCAGGATACATTTGTCTTCCTCGGGTGACACAATGGGCTGGGTTGACCCCGGCCAGCAGCAAAGCACCCACCAGCGCATCAGTCCTCCCACAACAGGAACAGGGGAGAGAAGTGGAAGGGCAGAAGCAAGAAAATCTCGTGGGTCAAGATAAAGACAGTTTAATAGCTGAAAGAAAAACTGAAAAAAGGCAATGAGCACTGCTCACCTACAGACAGACAGCATCTGAGCAATGACTGCCTTGGAAAGACTTCCTCCCCAGTTTTATTGCTGAGCATGGCAAATGGCATGGAGTAACCCTTTGGACAATTTGGGTCAGCTGTCCCAGCCATGTCTCCTCCCAGCCTCCTGTCTGCCCCCAGCCCGTGTGCTGGGGGGTGAGGGGGGAAACCAGAAGTGGCCTTGGCACACTGCTCAGTGTTAGCTAAAAATCAGTGTGTTAGCAACACTGTTTTAATCCTGTGTCAAAGACACAGCATCTTACAGGTTGCTGTGAAGAAAATTAACTCCATCCCAGCCACAACCAGTGCATAATGTAATAGATAGGTCTGACTCTACAATGAGATCAACACTCTGCTAACTCTAAATAGGACCCCACTGTATTTGTATCTTCTTGTTTTCTGTAGTTCATGTTAATGACATGTATCCAGAGATAGAGAAAACCCAGTATCTTAAGCTACTGGTAAATTTTATGAAAGCTATAAGCAAAATTTTCAAGTGGAATGGCTCAAATTGTGCATCCGAGCTCTACTTGTCCACATAAATATTTTGGTCTTCAGACATGTTCTTCACTTGTAGTTCCAGAAAATTTGTAATCGGCTTCATTTTACCGGGGTCGTGTATTTTTGTTTGCTTTTCATGGCATATTTTCCTTGTATATTTAGGTGAAATTCTAGTTCAGATAAAACTGTAAATTTAGATAAATATAAACCTCTGGTTTAGAGAAACTTTTTCCTGTAGAACAAGTCTCTCTTTTCTTCTAGAAAAGCCTGTGCCACCCTGTGGTGAAATCTCACTCTGTTTAGGGACTTTCTGGATTGACATTTCTAACTCCTACTTTACATGAACTCCTGGTTTTATGTGAAATTTGTTACATTTATTTCTGGAGTGGAAGATCACTTGGAGCAGAGGAGCTGAGATGCCATGTGATAAGAGATGAAGGTGGTGTTATGCTGGAAACAGTAAAACATTATTAAAACCAAGCAGTGTTTTGACCTACAAAGGGTCAAAGGATAAGTTGAGTGTCAGGGTTCTTTTTTTTTTTTTTTGGCCAGTGAGACCACTGTGGAACTTCTGTATCTGTCATTTGGGCTGACAACAGTCTTTTCCACCATGTAAGTTAGAGAGTGATGCAGGTGCTAAATCTGTGCAGTCCTGTTGCACCTGGCCTCCAACAGCTGTTCCAGAAGTGCACAAGCCTTAGTAAGTCTTGTTTTATTTCCACCAGCCCCATACTAATGGTTTTAGATATCTAGTTTTAGGCACCTGAATCACTTCAAACATCAGTTCTAGCAAAATCTACACAAATCCTGCAAGCCACAGTTCTACACGTAGTATATCAGCCATATCATTGCAGCTGGTGTACAAGCTCCTTTGTGCATGTCAAAAGAAGAGCATCTCAAAGATATTTAAGACCCAGAAAGTTGCTCTCAGTCTTGCAGTCAGTATGCAGCTTTACTTCATCAGCCTGTGCATCCCCTGTGTTACTGTGTCTGCTCGGCTCTTGGCAAAATTATTTATGCCCTTTCCAGTCTGCCTTGCAGAATCATCCTGAGGCCTTTGTCTGGCTCAGGCTTTTGGTCTTCAGTCTGTTTTCCCTGGCTCTGCTCTCATCTGCTTGACAGTATTTCTTGTGACTCTGGCTCTTGTCAGTGATTTACTCAGTTGCTTCAGGAGATATTCTGTATTTTGACTCTGTCTTGTGAGCTGGCCAGAAATGTGAGGGTCACCATAACCTGGATTTGAGTCATCTGAGTGCATCCCTATGTCTCATGTTGAATTCCTCAGTATTTACCAGCATGTTCTTCTTGCTTTGTACCTTAAGACAACATCAGGACACAGGCTTTTAACCCAAACCATTGGCCTAAGAAGGCTTGGGATGCTCCTTAAAAGCCTCCTTCTGTAGCTTTGGATATCTAGTTCCTTCTCAGTGAATAAGGAAGGGAAATCAAGGACCATATTGAAAATAAACCCCATTGCATTTCACAAGAAATGCTGCCCCATGTGGCACACAGAAGTGGCAGCCAGCATACACCAGCTTGGAAAGATCTTCTATTATTTTTCTGAAGTTCTGAAGTGAAAAGAACATGCCTGTGAAAATATTTAAGTAATATATTCTTTGTATACTGTACTTTGTGTTCTGTAAATGCCCCCCGAATATCAGTAAAAACAAAGTGTACCTAATGTGTTCTGTGTTTTGCAAGGAGACCAAGCCTTTCTGCCTGATTTATTAATGGTTGGAAACAAGTCATTGCACATAAAAATCCTATATTAAAAATAGTAATTCATGATGTTTTAATATATTTTCCCCATAGTTAAAGAAGAGTAGGAAGTATAGGAATGATTTTTTTTTTTTTTTTACTGCTCTGAAAATATTTCTTTTTTTGACAGTAACTGGCATCAAGAATGACAACAAAAAGTAATAAACCATACTGAGAATTTGTCCTCTGATGTTTTATGTCTGCTTGGGAAAGACAGAGTACAGACAATTGTTAGCTGCAGTAAAGTTCTCATTTTTATTGTGCAGAGCTAAATTTATCCTTGGTGTAATTTTTCTGAAATCAGCAGACTTATTTCTGCCAGGCACGAGAGTGACCCGCTCTGACAGTGGTGTTGTTCTGGAGGGGCTGCACTCGAGCAGAGTTTTTCCCTTTCAGTGGAATGCACATGTAAATGGTGCTACCTCTGCATTTGCTTGAGTGGTTGTAGGCAGCACAGGGAGCACAGCACAGCAACTGAGATCTGTGCCTTTCAGGTGGATCAGATGAACTTTTGTTGTTTCAGGGGAGGGATGATGTTGCTTTAGCAGGTATTTCATCTAAAATGCTTTCCTTCAGACCTGATAGGCAGAAACCTTCCTTAGAAATAACTTGGCTTTAGAACTCATGAGGTGTCCAGGCTTGATACTTTCTACGGAGTTTCTAGAAATCCAGGCGGGGTAAAGCTTTGGTTTTTAAAATAAGCTTCTAGTGTTGTATCAGGATATTTTGTGGTTATTTAAAAAAACCCAAACAAACAACAAAACCAAACCAACAGCTGGGACAAAAAAAAAAAAAAAGGCCGATGGGAGTTTTTCCAAAGCTTCTATTTTAATAAAAGAAATGTGTCAGAAAGGAATAGAGGAGTTCAAAGTTTAGACAGAAGTAGGACCAAACTGAGATTTTTACGTCCAGTGTCTATTTTGAGATTATTTATTTTTTCCACATTAAACTGTAGAGAACCAAATTAAGCAAGTTCCCTGTAAAATGAAGATTCATAATTCACTCCCAACATTTCATGTTCCAGTCTCCCTTGTATGGATGTGAAAATTGTGACTTTTAATAGAGCTGATTCGTTTTTTTCTCCTTCCTTGGAAGTATCATGTTTCCAGAAATGTATATGGTTCATTTCCATGTCTGCTTATTTTTATTTATTTTTAATGTATTCTCTCACTCTCATCAGTAGCATATGTATGATACAGGTTGCCATGGTAAGCATGAATTTTTTATTAACATTGTAAATATTAATTTAAAACATGAGTAGCTGGGAACTGAGATGTTAACACTGCTTTGGAGGTTTTCCTGCTCCTGATGTGACAGAAATTATATATGGAGTTAAAAATGTGAAAAGCAACATGTCTTGGGAGGGAGGTCCTGTAGTGATAGTACAGCAGCCTAAGGGCACAGAAACGAAGGGTATTTGGACTGTGAAGCAAAGACAATAGGAGGTCAGACATAAACTGATGAAAATGATTACTAGGGGGGACATGGAACCAAGGCTCAAATTTTAAACTCCTTCTTTACATTTCTGGACCATTTGCAGTCAGTTCTTTGCATCAGAGTGTCACTAATTGAATCCAATATAGAACAGAGACATGGCCAGCTTCAAGGCAGGCATGCTGCTTTCTTTCTTGGGAGATGAGGAAACTGAAGTATTTTTGGATAGGAATTAGGGTGGGTTTTTTGCATAACCTGTAATTCCTGATGAATATCTATTCATCCAGGTAGTCCCTGGTGTTATGAGGGAGTGTTTATTTTTTTACACTGTGGATTCACTTTTGGAGCAGAAAGTTATGAGGTGGTTGTTTTATTGCCCTGGGACTTTGACTCGTATTTGATGCTGTCACTGAAGAGTGATTTTAGAAGAAGCTACATGGTGAGAGGTACTATTTTTCAGCTGATATGTTAAATTGAGGTCGCTTCTGTCAATAGCCCTCTTAAAAATCACCTCTGTGTCTTGTCAGACATTCCATTTCCCAGTGAAATTAATTCTAAAAATCAAGGACTGTGTCTGAGATATTACAAAGCCCATAATAGTGGCTCTGTTTGCCCCATCTTCATTGGCACTACTGGTATTTCACTTGCTATTTTTGTCAGGACTTATATTATAAAACTCAATTTTACTCTGTTCTATATCACAAAGCAGCATATGTCACCCTAACTCCACTGAGCAAAGTAAGATTACTACATGAAATCTTATATCATCTTGTGATATATATACACAGAAGATTACTCAGAAAATAACTTGTCACCACTGTAGACACTTCATGGTTGCTGGAAAAAACACTCCATACTGAAGGTCACATGTATATATACACTAATTTAACAGCTCCGTTCCCCCTTTGCTAGAACAGTGCTGCTAGCAGAATGACAAGAGACTAGTAAAGCTTCCTATTTGCAAGGAAGACTTTCTGATCCCTTCTGTTTAAAGGACTGAAATACATTATATTAAAAGGAAACATAAATTAGTCACTACATTCTTTTGTGGATGTAAAAACACTCTCAGGTCTGTTTCACCTTGGAGTCTACAGACTCCCAGTGTGTCACAGATATTTCCATACAGCACACCTTGGTGATTGCAGCATTAGGTTTGACTTTCAGATTGTTAATCTAAGTTAGACAGAATCATGTTGGGGATTTTTTTTTAATGCTGATGAACAGTTCAGATGGTTCAATGTCTCTTTCAGCTGTGATGTTAAAAAGCACAGTCCTCTCAGATTCTTCAAAGACTGAAATCTGATAACCCCTTCACAAGGACAGGACTGGTTCTGGTGCATCTCTCTCGTCCTTACTCTGTTCACTGTCCTGTATCCTTCTGTCCTTGATACATTTCAGAGGTGATTTCAAAGGTAAGGATGTTTCCCCGCTGCTGGTCTCGTGAAAAACCACTTAGATTTTGCCATATTGAAAGGTGACCTTTACTATTTGTGTCCTGTGCTTTTGAGGTGGCTCCCAAAAGTCCAGGTCTTTCTGTTGGTTCTCTGCCTTCCCAACTGTGATGGTCGGTTTTGCAGGCTCACCTTTCATGTGTGCTGACTTACTGTGTGTCTAGAATTAAAGTTCATTTTGCCTCTGTGATGCTGATTGCCTCAAAATGTTCACAAACCTACTACATTTCTTTTATTTCTGTGGAATAAATTTGATAAGAAGCAACAATATTCCACATTTTTCTTTTATCAGTACACAAAAATTATGTCCTGAGTGATTTGACTTCTAACAGACCCATACAGTTTTTCACAAGGTTCTGATCTGGCTTTGTGTTAATTGACTTCATTATTGTTTCCAGTGATATCTTACAATGGAAGAATGTTATAGGAGAGCCAGTAGTATTGTGTTCTTTGTAGTCCGTGAAAGACACTTAAAAAACCTAAATTCTAAAAGCAATTAACTCTAAATATAGGCAAAGGTTGAGGTTCCTCTCCCCATCCTATTTCTAAATAAAGAAATTATAAAGCAGCATCTAGTGACAAAGCAGCGTTTAGTGACAATGCTTATCTTTATATGTAAATAAGACAGTATAGGTTCCATTTTGGAAACGGAATAGAAAAATTTAAGTGAGCAGAATTCCCTACCTGCTTAATAAAAATTGAGGTCTCTCTTAGCNCTCTCGTCCTTACTCTGTTCACTGTCCTGTATCCTTCTGTCCTTGATACATTTCAGAGGTGATTTCAAAGGTAAGGATGTTTCCCCGCTGCTGGTCTCGTGAAAAGCCACTTAGATGTTTCCAGTGATATCTTACAATGGAAGAATGTTATAGGAGAGCCAGTAGTATTGTGTTCTTTGTAGTCCGTGAAAGACACTTTAAAAACCTAAATTCTAGGAGATATAGGCAAAGGCTGAGGTTCCTCTCCCCATCCTGTTTCTAAATAAAGAAATTATAAAGCAGCATCTAGTGACAAAGCAGCGTTTAGTGACAATGCTTATCTTTATATGTAAATGAGACAGTATAGGTTCCATTTTGGAAACGGAATAGAAAAATTTAAGTGAGCAGAATTCCCTACCTGCTTAATAAAAATTGAGGTCTCTCTTAGCGTGTTATGTAAGAACAGAAACATCATTGTCAGTATCTCCATGTGGAATTACTTCTTGAGTGTTAAATGGCAGCAGAGTCTCTCAGCACTTTTGCAGCCACCAAGCTGGGACCTAAATTGGTATGCTACCACTTTAATTTAAATTTTAGCAATTATATAAAATAAATAGATAGACATATTTTGATATTTTTTTCAGAACTTCCTGATTATGTCAAATGCTGTCATGAAGAATTCACTTGAAAGCAATTCAAGCATTACAGAGAAGGGTAAAGCTTAGTCAGCTTATTATTTCTTTCACTTAACTTGAGTTCTAATATGAAATTGCTTTCAAAGCTTTGTTACCATTTTAAATATTTTGCAGGCTTTCCTTCACAGAAATGTTATTTACCATATTTAATTTAGGAATCTTTCCTTAGTGAAATTTGTGTTTATAAAAGTTGGCAACCTTGTAAGCAAAATGCTGTGTTTATTCTCAGATTGGGTACAGCCTATATAAGAAGAATGTAGTGCTGTGGCTGGATGGGTGTCGTCATTTGGGTGAAGCTGCATCAATTAGTCATCCCCCCAGGCGCTGCAAATCCTGTGCTTTGCATTGTGCAGGTGCTCCCGAACCATCTCCTGGCCAAGTCGGCTCAGCCAACCAGCTTTGTAGGGAGGGAAGGGAAAAACGTTTGCCTGTTTCTTCTCCTAGGAAAGGTTTGGGGGCACCACCCTGTGGCAAGGAATAGGAACAAGCCACTGTAAATTATTGATGCCTGATACATGCTGCTTGCAAACCTGGATGTGAACCGTCACCTGAACTTCCATGTCACTTGTTCAATGGTACTTCGGACTTGTTTTGAAACAGAAGAACAACTTGTAGCATTACAAATAGGCTGATTTTTTTCTGCGACTTTTCAGTATGGACTGTGATTCAGGTTGCCTATACCAGTGTAATGTGAATGCAAGACACTTTTATTGTGAGTTAATAACACTGAACACTTCTGCCTTACTTTAAATTGCTGAAAATTATGCAGAGCTATAGACTGTAGGGCTTTAGGATCTTTCCACATTAGGCAAAGGGACTTGTGCTCTGTGATAATTAACATGTAGAAATCTTCATGGTTATATGGTATGTACACAGCCTGGTTTTCTGTAGCAGGCATCATTTTGTTTGTTTTCAAGGCAGCATTTTACAAGTAATTATCATTCTGCTTTTTGAAATATTAACTTCTGCACAAGAGCTGCTCTACCTGCTTTGTCAGTTTTGGTTTGACTTGTAAGGGCACCACTGAGCTACTGTTTGAATCTGTGCTGGAGTCTGTGAAGGTGTTGATGAAGTGTGGGCAGACCTCCTGTCCAGCAGGAGGGTGAAGGGACAGACACTCTTCCACTGGAGGCTGGCACGCCTCAGGCAGAGCTTCTCATTGGTAAATGTGCAGGGGGATGCAAAATCAGCCACTGCAGCCCCAGCCAAGGCTGACATAGTTTAAGGTAAGCTTTGACCTTGTCCTGAAGAAATGAGGAGGACTCATGTTCTGTCATCTTGGCTCTGGTGCAGTGGGAGTAACTTCCAGCCAAGCTGTGGCAACATGCGGCTCTAGGGCAGTGACATGGCCTAAGGCAGTGTTAGGGCAGTAACTCCTCCAGTCAGCTGCTGGAAATCTAGTTTATATTTGTAAGTTTTGTACCATAAAAATATAGATATAAACTCTCATAAGCTCAAACTACACAGGTGTTAACCAGATTAGATGTAGTGCAAGAATGTAATAATAATCAAGCATAATCTTCAAAGTGTAATTCATTTAGCCCATCCAAGTCACAAAGAGATTTGTGGGTAAGAAAGGGTACTACGTTACAAAAATTACTAAGCCCCGCTGTCTAAATCAACTTGGGCATTGGAAAGAACAAATGTCATGAAAAGTCAATAATACTTGGCTCCCGGGTAACCCGTGTTATTTTAAATGTCATGCTCTATACTAAATTGTGACTCATTTTGTACACGTTACTGAATCTTTTTGGGAAATGGTCTAGATTAGACTAATACCTGTGAATGGAGCAGTCACTCCCTGGCCATCTATTTCTGATTTTTTGATTCTTTAAATGATACCCCTGCAAGGGGTCTAAGAGAAAAAACAGCTCGTAAACTAAAGGTGATAGTTGAGAACTATGGCAAAGAAACCAAAGGTGGCAAATGCTGTATGAATTCTGAGACAGGAATGTTGTGTAGGGAGGCAAACACGTTTGCAGCTTTAAGTGTAACTTGAGTCTGAAAGAGGGTTTCATATGCACTTCACATTGAGCTGAATATTATAGTGCTTTCTGGTTTTTTCTGTCTCTAAACTGTGCCTAAGTGTCCTCAAAGTCATACAGATGGTTTTGATTGTCAAATAGTTGTTAGCTTTGAATTCCAGGTCATTTTCTAGAGGAAAGGGTTTTTTTTCTGGTCCTGTCAGAACAAACAACATCAGATTGAAATATGCTGGTCTCTTCCTTCACATTAGTTTTGTGCTCAGTGGAACCAATGGCTCAGTCTAATACATACTGAAAGCAGCAGGAGGTATTCTACTGTTTAATAGGAGTTGGACTTCTCAAAGTGAAAAACAAACCCATCCTCTGAGATAAGAGGCATCCAGTTTTCTTTCTACAATTTTAAATATATTTCCTGACATCTTTTATGAAC
Source organism: Pachyramphus minor (assembly GCA_013397135.1). Lineage (NCBI taxonomy): Eukaryota > Metazoa > Chordata > Aves > Passeriformes > Tyrannidae > Pachyramphus > Pachyramphus minor. The sequence continues at coordinate 148,700 of VYXB01002304.1, forward strand.
ATGAGTGAGATTTTAGAGAAGTCTACAAGACGAGTTGAAGAAACAGAAATATTTTTTGTCTTGTTTCTGTTCTCACCAGTTACATGCTTGATTACAGTGTTCTCCTGTATGACACTGTGGAAAAGATCTGGCAGTTAATAACTCTGTTTCAGTAATTGTGTACTTTGGCTTCAAATAGCATTCCTCATGGACAGTTGGCACAGCAGGTGTCATCTGAGGATACTCAGAATTCTTCCTCCCTCTGCTGCCAAATCAGACACAGGAAACATTGTAAGGATTTTGTAGTTTTATGTGCTGATTTTCATTCTAATTGCTCCTATTTTGCCTCTCATAAATCTTTCCACAAGTTTATTAAATGAATGAGTTTTACAAATATGCAAGAAAAAGAACTATGTGAACTGCAGGCTTGGTAGCATCTCAGTCCCTGAAGAGATTATGGAGCAAGTCATGTCAGAATCTACTTCCCAGACATTTGAAGAGTGAGAATAATTGAGAACAGCTCTTGTTTACCCGGGCAAATGACCAATTAATTTCCTTCTAGAGTGAAATGAAAGGAAGCTCTGTGGTTGAAGGAATAGCTGTGAATGTTGTTTACCTTGGTGAGACTTCTGACATGATCTCCCATACCACCTTTGTAGCTAAACTGGTGAGACGTGAATTGGGTAGTAGTTGAAAAATTGGACTGTTTGCTCAAGAAGACTCCACTATAGTTCGGAATAGAACTGGCAGGTAACTACAAGGGATCTTCCTCAGTGATCAGTGTTGGGGCTGAGCCTGTTCAGCATCTCCACAGAATCACAGAATTATAGAATCGTTTGGGTTGCAGAAGACCTGTAAGATCATCATGTCCCACAGCTATCCCAGCACTGCCAAGTCCACCACTAAACCATGTCCCTAAGCATCTCTTTTAAAGCATGTCTTTTAAATATCTCCAGGGATGCTGAGTTAACCACTTCCCTGGGCAGCCTGGTCCAATGCATCGGCAGGAAGGGGCAACGACCTCAGCAAGTTCATGAATAATGAAGTTGTCTGTGTGGGAGGAGAGCAGTTGATAGATTGGAGCAGAGGGACCTCAACAAATGGGAGGAACGGGCTGGTAGAGCCCTTGTAACCTTCACAATACAAATGCAGTGTTCTGCCAAGAGAGATCAGTGTGGGCTGGGGGCCAACTGGATAGAAAGCAGCTCTGCAGAAAGACCTGGGGGGTCCTGATGGGCAGTGAGGTGATTGTGAGCCAGCAGGAACATGCTCAGAGCAAGGAAAGCCAGTTGCATCCTCGGCAGCCTTGATAAGACTGTAGCCAGCAGGTCAAGTGGTGATTCCCCTCTATGCATAACTTACAAGACCCCAGGTAGAGAACTGTGTTCGGTTTTGACCTCCTGTTCAAGAGACAGGGGGATAAACTGGAGCAAGGCCAGCAAGGAGTGAGTAAGATGATGAGGGAACTGCAGCACTGGAAAATTAAGAAAGGTTAAGGCAGTGCAAGGAAAAGTTGAGAGAGCTGTGCTCATTTATGCTGGACAAATTAAGGCTAAGGGAGGATCGCACTGCAGTCTTCCACTGCCTCTAGGAGAGACAGAGAGAGGATGGAACCAGAAATGCACAGCAAAAGGGCTGGATGCAATGGGCTCGGGTTGCTGCATAGAAATTCAAAGGCATTTGGAAAATGTCTTAGATATGAAGTCGTTTTGTTCCACAGGGAGGGGACGGTAATAAATCCTAATACAGATTGCTCAAAGAGATTGTGGAGTCTCCATTCTTGCAGATATTGTAATTTGTTAAGTCCTTGAGCAACCCAGTTTTATTTTGAAACTGACCGTGTTTGGAGGAGGATGTTGGGCTTGTTGAGGTTTTTGCCAACCTAACTGTTATGTAATTATCCCATTTTGTAATAAGCCTTCACCTCCGTAGATGACATCCATCAACCATGTAGTAGAGATGTAGCATGGAGATGGGAAAGAAGTGTGAGGTTTGGAAGTTATTCCATGTACTTTCCTAGAAGATGTTTTAGATCCTAGGTTAGTCCTTGAGTCAGCTTTCCTCTTGATTTCCGTGGGTGTGTTGATCCTTAAAAGTGTCACAGATCTGAGGTAATGTCAGAATAGCAGCATGGTGCAGCATGCAAGACTGAGCTGGCTTCTAGACTTGACCATGCTGCTGCCTTGATAATGTGTAAGCCACTGGTTTGTTTTCCTCTCACAGTCTTTCCCATTCTTTCCCTATTTAGATTGTAAACCTTTGGCTCAGGAAGTGAATTTTAAGTAGCTGTTTACATATAGCACACCAGGACCTCATACTGGGTAAGCCTCTAAATGCTGTTTCTTGTAAAACTGCCTGAAAGTGAACAGTACTGTAAAAATGCAAAATGTTATAGCTGAAATTTCTGTCAGATTACATTTGTTGTGTAACACTGAGAGAAAATTAAAGCCCTCAATGCTGTACTGCTCCCAGAGAGAGATTTAAATAAACCCATATTGTAAATGGAAGTGTTAGCAATGATGATTGGAAGCTGGGATTGAATTAGAATAAACTGGAGGAGAAAGGCTGAAGAATCTTGTTACAGCTAATGGGGCAAGGCAGGGGAGAAGAATCTGTATTTGCTCATTAGACTCTGCTTGTACCCTGGCTCCCCTCTCTTCCCTTCTCCCAAAATAGAAGTGAAACTACAGGTCTGAAATCCTTAAGTGACTTGGTGGAAGACTTTCTGTGGATTCTGTAGTGTTAATTCCTGGAGGGTACTGTGAACCAACCCTTGACTTCCAATTAAAAATGGTGTCACATGCTCACAGGATTTATGAGCCATAATTAAGAAAAATAACTGATGTGGACTGCTGCCATAGTCTGTTGAGATTCTCTTGTAGCCAGCTTTGCTGCCACTAACATTGTTTTTGGCAGAACTGCACCTTCCTTTCTTTCCGTTTCCAGAATGGAAGGAAATGTCTGATCATGCTGTGTCCCTGCAGCTTCTTCCAAAGGCAGCTGAAATAACTGTTGAAATGAAGAGTTCAGTAACCACTGAACAGTTCTGGTTGTGTTGCCGCCCATGAGGCAACAGCAGAGTGACCACACATACAACCACTCCCTGGGCAGGGGCAGATCAACTCCCTCGTGGAAGAGCACTGTGTTACTGCTTTCTCCTGGTCTGTGCAACTGTGGGTACCACCAGGACATGATGTGCTGCTTCAGCAGTGTGAGGTGCCTCAGTAGCCCCCTTTGCTCCCACAACAACATCTGCCAAGCTAATTTCTGACCATTGGATAAGGGAAGTGTGAACCTTGTTTGCTGATTTCCTTACCCTTCCCAAACTGAGAGCCTGTATCTGAGACAGCTCAGGATGGGAATGAAGCATTTAAAAATATTTGCTCCCAGCAATTACTTGACAGAATTCACCCTTTTCATAAAAAAAAAAAAAAGGTTTGAATTTTACCTTGTTACTGCCCCTCCTTGACTCATTGTTCCTTGTGAAGTTCCAGGATGTGATCTATAAGTAATCTGTAATTATATGCAACTAGAAAGGTAATGCTGGTCTTGTAGATAAATCACAAGACTTGATGACAGGAGATTAGGCTTCTTCTTCTTTGTTATCTTTGTGGCCTCCAGCAAGTCACTGGATTTTGGTGTCTCACCATACATGTGTACTCCAGTGGGCTCAGAAGCCCTGGCAAGTACAAAAGATCCTTGGTATTTATACAGATGTGATAAACTTTTAATGGACTGTTGTGTGAAAGTTAATGATACCATTTTGTAAGTCTCAACCCAAAATTTAAAGCTCACCCAGGTATAGCATGTTTCTGGTGCAAACAGTGGTGTTCTCAGCTCTGTTGTTTGCAAACTGGATTAAAGTGTGTGCAAGGGAGGAAAGCCAACACCAATGCCTCAAGTCTGTGAAGACACACGTCACGATGCAGCTTCTGCCTTTATGTGCAGCTGCATTGCTGTCTGTGGTAACACTGTTGGTATGATTGTCAGTATTACAGTGTAGCTTCAGAAGAGGAATTTAAATCCTTCTGACATTAATTGGCTATAATTTTAATATCTTGACTAAATACATAATTGAGAAAAGGTCTCTTCCACTAGCAAATTTTATGACAAGAAATTCTTGACCTGTGATAACCCTGGGAAAGCTGATCTACAGGAGAATTCTGCACACAAAATAGATTAATAGATGGCCAGCAGTAACCTGATGTCTTTATCAAAGACAACAGTCCTATTGATAAAGGCTTTTTTTTGGTTGGTTCATTCTGTTGTAGACCATGATAACTGCTTATGGTGACACCTGACAAATAGCTACATAAAGAGAGACTATTCTAAAGCATAATCTATCATCTTTCCTTTTTTGTTGAAACACATTTCTGATAACGTAGTTTATTTTCATGTTGGCTGAAAAAGAAATATCTATTCACATACTTTTAAAATTCAGTTGGACTTTCGTTAGTAGTAATTTTTATGTGATGAAGAGAGGCAGATAAGGTGGTAAGAGAGCCAGAAAGATCGGTTGAACTATACTGATCTCAAACTGTATTCTGGAGTCATGAGTCCATTTAACTGCAGTATGGAGAATTCTCATCCCCAAATACATTTTCTTTGGTCTTCATGATTTTCAAATAAGCCTTTCAAGTTACTGTGTTTTTAAGGACTTTGTAGTTTTCTTAAAGTTATGAGGGACTAATGGATTGACTTGTAACATAGAAAAGGCTCAGTAAATTTTTTTCCTTAATCTTTTGATTCTGGTTCCTTTACATGTGTCGTGGTTTAAGCCCAGCTGGAAATGAAGCATCACACAGCCACTCACTGAGCCCCTCTCTCTGCCCTCCACCCCAGTGGAACAGGGAGGAGAATCAAAGTAAAACTTGTAGGTTCATATAAAAACAGTTCAATAATTGAAAATAAAGTAACATACAGTAATAATGGCAAATGATAATGATAATAATTATAATAAAAAGGGGAAACCAAGCGATGCACAATGCAATTGCTCACCACCCACTGACCAGTGTCAGATCCCCTTCCCAAACGCAGATCAGCCGTGCTTCTGGGTGAGTGCCCCCAGTTTATACACCAGGCATCACGTTCCAAGGTGTGGAATATCCCTTTGGTCAGTTGGGGTCACCTGTCCCATCTATGCTCCCTCCCGGTTTCTTTTATGTACCTCCTCACTGGCAGAGCATGAGACAAGGAGAAAGTCCTTGGCTTTGGATAAACATGACTTAGCAAAAAACCGAAAACATCAGTGTGTTTTCAACCTCATTCTCATTCCAAATCCAAAACACAGCACTGTAGCAGCTATTGAGAAGTAATTAACTCTACCCTAGCTAAACCCAGGCCTGTCCTTCAGTTGATTGAAATTTGTATTGATAAACATTTGATTTGAGAACTGAGACTAACCTTAGTGCCCTTGACACTCTACAAGGATAACTCCTCACTCCTGTTTTTTTACAAGTGGTCTAACTAATGTCAGTGAAAGTTGTCAGAAAACTCAAGATTTTTGATGGGTTTAGGAATTTTAAATTGATTCTAAAAGAGTCCAATACATTTAATTTCCCTATGCAGTTAGACCTGAGTACTGTTCTTTTGAACACAGAATTGTTCTGTTTGACACACAATATGTCTATGCACCTGTGTGCTGCTAACCAGCTGCTATTGCTAACCAACCACTCCATGTGTTGGCTTGCAATTCCTCTGTCTTCCACTAACTGATGGGAAAAACAGGCATTGGTTTGAATGTGGCCCATGGAGTTATCCTCAGTCACTTCCTTATCATTAAGTGGCTTTATGAAAAAATAAATAAAACAATGGGGTATGACTGGCCTCATTAAAAACATACTTTGCTATTAAACAACCTGTAAAGAACATATTGTAATATCAATTACTGGCTTCAGCAGTTTTGGGAAACGGGACCATCAAAGTGTGTGAAAGCCAATATGCACCAATGGGGTAGTCATTGATTTTCACAGGACTGTGGGAGTCAAAAATGAAAATTGATATTGCAATGATGACCTGGGTAATTGACCGTTTCAGTGATTCAGTAGAAGTTCTGTAGGTAAGGCAAGAGATGCCCTTCTTTGGTGCCTGTTTCATATTCATGAGTTCTGCTCTTAGTCTTTTATGCTTGTTTCGTTCAGAGTAGAGCTCTAAGTACCTTATCTTGACTTGAGAGTACTTGGCATCTTGCAGGATCAGGAACTGTGCTTGCCGAAGCTTGCTGCATTTAAGTTAATTGTATCATTTTATTCACTGTTACTCGCTCCATCTATCCCAAGGGGAATATAGAGAAAGGAAAAGAGAAAGGAAATAGTGCCAGTAAATGATAATAGCAGAAAGAAGGAACTAACTTTAAACTGCTTTGAAATGTGCTTTCTGTAAGCAGTGTTGTCCTCTCCAGTGGCAGAGAGCTTAAAATTATTGAAAAGAACTGCAATAAACTTCAGGGTTTTTTCCAATTGCATAATGTAGTGTACTGATGACACCTACTTACAAGCACTGTCCAAAATAGGGTTTTTAGCCAATGGAAATTGTCAACTGGATAGGATGCAAAAAACCCCAGAAATCCATTATGTGATCCCGACTTATAATAAGGATCATACAGAGGGTTAATAAAAGACTTCAGAGATAGTTGAGTAAAAGGCAAATCAGCAATTACAATCCAGTAGGTTGTTTATGATCATTGCCTTTAACTAGCTATTAAATCTGCTAATGATCTTGTCAGCTGCAATATGTAAATCTTATATATAGAAATCTATACCATCTTGGTAACATGTTATGGTTATTTAACCTTTATAAAATACTTGTAAATGGAACCTTATTATAAGTAGCCCATATTTTGTGTCTTTGGTTTCTATCCTGCAGCAATGCTGCTTGTTGTGCAGATCGATATTGGCTGATTGCTCCTGTGTATTGCCCCATTTACCATATGTAAGAAAAGAGGATTTTCTTTAGATCAGCATCCCCATGCTACTGTGGAATTGTGCAAATGTGTTTAATTACACACACAAATATTATGAATGGCTTCTGAAAGATCAGTTCAGGAAACGTCAGAATGAACGTTACCTCTTCCAAAAGAGACACATTCCAGCCTTGATATGAAGGGCTCCCATCTCATAGTGGATGAAATTAGGAGTTAAGACTTTGTGTGGTGTTGTACATGAAACAATGGTCCTGTACATTTGGGAGTTTGTGCAGCACTTGGAAGGTACTTCCCACGCTACATAAAAGCCCATATGGCAAGTGTGCCTTGATGCTTGCTGCTATTGACCACCTTGGAATTTGCTCCTTTTTTTCTTTTCTGGGACAACTCTTACCTCAATATTCTTTTGGTTTTTTCTTTTCTTTATAAGCACTGTGTTGTGTTGCAATCTGTCTGTGCTAAACCCAGTTCTGAACAGTACCTTGGTCTGTTATACAGTATCTCTTTTTTTCCCATCTAGTTATTGTTTTGGCCCACTCTCTGCTGTCATCCGAGGTGGAAAAGTCTTGCTGCTTCAGACTCCCAGAAGATCCATCAAGGTACATTCTGAGGCCCCAGGAATATGATCACGTTTGTTGTCTTGTACTGTGAGAAACCTGCAAACTTTTCTGGTGGCAGAATTACCCAGTGGCAGAACAAAGAGCTTGCTAAGGTCAGCACAGCCTCTGGTGCAAGGGGGCAGGCAGTCAGTGTACAAAGTGCTGCAAGGTTATCTCTAGATAACAATAACTATGCTTTCAGAGAGACACGGTGGATGTACCCCTGCCAAAGAGATCTTAACAGCTTTTCAGGTGGGACCACACCTCTGGGGCTGACATCCACTTGGATGCTTGCGCCTTGCATCCTTGGGATCATTGTGCAGTGCTTCTGGAGGAGAACTCAGCCCCTAATGTCACTCCAGGGAAAGCCAAATCCCATAAATGCCTCCTGTGTAGACACTGAGGGATATTTCTTTTACCTGCTGTCTACTGTGGCCAGTCCCCTGTGTCAGATTTAGTGTTCTCATTGTAGGTAAGCACAGGTCTGTACAGCAACACTAAGGATCCTTCCTCCTCCCCTTGGAAACAAGAACAGGTGCAGGCTGGGTTTATTTCTGAAATCAAGCCAAAGGTTTATCTTGTTTTGGTGTTACATTAGAAAACTTGAAAGTTTTCTGTCACTGTTAATATATTAGGCTGAATTTCAACTTAATTCTAAAGAAGGCAAACCATAAGAACAGCACCAACCTAAATGTTAGTACATGTGTGTATATTTTAGGTGACTGGCCATAATTAAGACTTGGCTTGATTTCTTCTTCTTTCTTGGCCTGTGTGATAATGAAAAAACAATTCTGATGAATTACAGAATCACAGAATCAATTAGGTTGGAAAGGACCTCTGAGCTCATCGAGTCCAACCTTTGCCCCAACACCACCTTGTCAACTAGACCATGGCACTAAGTGTCACATCCAGTCTTTCCTTAAACACCTCCAGGGACAGTGACTCCACTGCCTCGCTGTGCAACCTATTCCAATGCCATTAATTATTTAGCAAGCTTGCTTATAATGATAAAGTAGAATAAACCTCAAGTAATTTAAAATTATTTTAAAAATTGAAATAAAGGTATTTTCTTCTGAAAATATGTCTTAAAAATACACCTTTAAAACAGGAGTATATAGTAAGCCCTGAGATTAGTAAAAATTACTTTTAGTTATTTTTATCTCTTAGAAGTTTATTATATTGTTGTCGATTTTCAGTAGTCAAACCACTGCAGTCACTGAGTAAGTGTTTGGAACCATAGGTTACTGAGGCTAGAATACAAGTTTTGTTTTTTTCTGCAGACACAAAGAAAATGATGCTTTATTCTGGCCTTTTCAGATAGTTCAGTTCAATAATTATTTAACTCCAAGCTGAGAAACTTACCTCTGCTGAAAGAGCAAAAAAATCGGTTTTCTCTCAAACTGTTATAGGATGATCAGATCTACTAATTAAACACTTGGAGACAACAGGAGTAAGAGACAGTCAGATTAGTTTGCTAATTTTACATTAGCAAAGCCTTCCTTATCAATCAGAAAATTTTGTAAAGAAAATGTGAGTTGACATTTTTCTTCAGGTAAACAGCAGACTGAAGATTTTTATTTATCATAAAATAACTTCAAATGCTGTGTTATGCATTTTGAATGAATCAGAATTTTTAATCCTAATTCAGTTTGACAGAAGTTACACAGAAGCAGACATTTAATAAACAAGAGAGGTGCTATTCATAGGATTCTGACTCTAATACCCTGAAGAGACCAAATAATAGTGCATTACTCAAAAAAGGTCTTTATTTTTATCAGTAAAGAGAAAATAATAATGCATGCCTCCAATGAAAATTAACTGAGTGAAGAATACAATTGCAAAACAAAAGCAATTATTATTTAAGGTTTTCTACATGGTAATTCAAATTATCAAATTCTGTGGCAATCAGCATAGCTACAAATTGTCTGTAATTCAAAGGCAGCAGCATAACTTTCTTTACGCTTCATACACTTTCAGTATTCAAAGATAGAAATTTCTGCGATAAGGTGGGAAATAGAAGAAAGATTCAGTGGAAGGAGCCTGACAGTTGTGTTTTCAGTAATTCCTCAGTGGCAAAAGGCTTACTCAGCAGTTAAAGAAGAATTGAAATGTTCTTCCAGATAATGAAATGCTGCCTTGCTCTGCAGGAAATCCCTTCCACTGCAGTGTCGTGTTCACTTGTGTGCTGGTTGGCCAGGCTGACACTGGGCACGGTCTCTTGCTTTTTCACTTTCTTCCTTCTTACTCCTGGTAGCACCTTCTCTGTATTTTTAACTATAAATAGATAAAAATAAACTGACCACCATAAGGAAATTGAGCCAACAAAAGCAGTTTACCTTTGGATATAAGCTTAATGGAGAAACAACAACAAAAGCCCTCAGAAGACCATAAATTTGGGCTGAAAATGCTGAGCTAGATTTTTAATTGCAATACATTTAAATTCTGTGCTGTTACTTCAGCTTGTTTCTCAATGGACTTAAATGGTTTGTGATGAATAAAATATTGATTGGTGGGTTTGGATGACAGATGCTTCTAAATCTGAACAAACATAACTAATATGAAATTCAAATTCTGATCAAACAAAAAAATTAATATGAATTTCATATTTTCTTGCTTTTAATAAGCACAGATATCTTGCCAGTGGCTCAAGCTCTGTCAAGCATCACTGCATCACTTTTTGTGGGCTCAGACATAAAGCTATAGAGTTCTTTGCATGTCTGTGCCTTGCATGCAGAACCAAACTGATTGAGATTCAGGCATAACTGATGTCGGCTGTCTCGAATGGCAGTCTTGGTCCTCAGATAAAAATCCTGAAACACTTTGCTTTTCCACTGCAATATGCATTTAGTAATTTAGGACCAGAAGGGTCCTACCTCATCAATGAATCCTGTCCCTGGGTCTTGCAAGCAGTTTGATCATATAATAATCTTAACAGACCATTGCAGCTCTGGGCCTCTTATTGATTGATAATGGGTAAAACCAGATAAAGTTGCTGATGCTTCTTGTATCTTCTGCCAGGCTGAAGATAACTAATGCTCTAACCTAAATGAACCATCAGTTCAGTGAACAATGATGTATATACTTCAGAAAGAATTGCCATGTATGTCAAAGTATTGTGTGTCCAGTTGGGTATTCCACGTCTGACATTGGCCTGTTCCAGAGTGAGATTTGAGAAACTGTTTTCTGAATCATCGCACAGTGACCTTCCCTGGGAGAGGCATTTTTGTAACGGCTGTCAGTGAGAAATCCACCCAGACTTAATTTTTTTTTCTTTTACTCCTGCTTATATAAATTATGTGTTCATCTGTTTATATAAACATTTAAGTTTTGCTTTTAATGATGGGAGTGAATTTCAGAGGTTAACTGACAATTTTTGTATTTTAAATATTTCTGCCTTTCACCTTCAGTGCTTCCCTGAGTGAAGGTATACCAGATGGACTGTGGCTATACTGTTGATTATTTTATACAGGTCCATCCTATGTCTTCTTGTTGACATCTTGCTGAAGCACTTATTTTCAAAGATAATGGAGGAAACTAAGATGCCCATAACTAAATGCACTATTTCAGCAGAAGACATACTAATGACTTGAATAAGATGGCATGCTAAGATTTTTTTTCTGTTCTGTATCAGTCCATACAGAAAATAAGTCTGAGGATCTCAAGAAATCTTTTCTGCTCCTTCTCCCATAATCCTAACACATTGTTTGCCTCTTTATTTGCAGTTCTGTGTTCATCAGAAGATTTTGTATTCAATCTGTTTACAGTAGTGCTCCTGTCTCTTTCCTGAAAGGTTCCAATTAGTTTAGAATTTATCTGTGTCTAAGTAATTCAGACAGGATTAATGTATAGCAAACTGTGTCTGGATTAAAATCCTCATGTATTGGATTGCTGAGTGGACTGATGAAAGCACGCAGTGCCTTTCAGTTCTGGGGCAGTTTGTGGTGATAACATATTGACACTTTTTTGTAACTGGTATGTTTTTAGGAAATCTTCACCAAGAGGCCAAAGCTGTCATGAAGTAGAGTCTGTGCAGGTGTCTCTGAGGGCAGGGCCAGAGTGACAAAGCTGACACTGATGTTCCCTCTACATTATTGATTCTAAGAAAGCTCTGGAGAAGGGCAGGGAAGGGTTTTTTTTGTCAGCCAGGGGCTTAAATGATATTTCTGTCCCCAAAGGGATGTCCTGAGTGTCTTTTCATAGAACTCATAGAATCCTATAATGACTTGAGTTGGAAGGGACAGTAAAGGTCATCTTGTTCTTGTTCAACCTCCCTGCCATGTGCAGGGACACCTTCCACTAGACCAGGTTGCTCAAATCCCCATCCAGCCTGGCCTTGAACCCTTCCAGGGATGGTGCATCCACAGCTTCTCTGGGCAACCTGTCCCAGTGTTCTCACCACCCTCACAGTAAAGAATTTTTTCCTATTGTCTAATCTAAACCTTCACTCTTTCATCTTAAGGCCGTTCCCCCTTGTCCTATCACTACACGCCCTTGTCAAAGGTCCCTCTCCAGCTCTCTTGTAGTAGGTACTGGAAGGTGCTGTGAGCTCCCCTCAGAACCTTCTCTAATTCAGGCTGAACAGCCCCACCTCTCTCAGCCTGTCTTCATAGGAGAGGTTCTCCAGCCCTCTGAGCATCTTCGTTGCCCTCCTCTGGACTTGCTCCTTGGGTCAATGAATCAGACAACTCTGTTACATCATTCCATTAACAACCTGAGCAAACCCAGCTTAAAGATGTGCTGGTTTCTGAGGCCATGGCCAAAGGATCTAGTGGCGATAATGCATCCTGATTAGGAAACACCTCTGCCTGAGAGTCACAGCGTCATTAGCTGCAATTAGCAGGAATAAGCAAGAAGCTGAAATATGCCCAACAGTGCAGAATGAGGAAATTTCTGAGAAAATTCCATCCCTTTTCCTCAAAACACTTAAAATGGACCGTAAATATCTGTCTGTACAGGAGCAACACAGTGTACAGCCTATTACCTGGTTGAGTCCTGATGTGCATATAGATATGAAAATCTCATTTCATGGCAAGAACGTACACAGTGTTTTCAAAGAGTGAAACTGAACAACACACTAGGTATACAAATTAACAATATATGAGTAGTTACCTATCATTTAGATTGATATAGATTGTAGACATGTAGTAGATTGATATATCTAGTATTTGTATATATGATACAGGAATAAAATAAAAAAATATTTTTGCCTAGTAGCGTACATCTGACATCTTATTAATTGCACACATTTTATCTAGACAGCTCTATATGTGATGGAAAAAAAGAATTTATTGCTTCCAGAAGTTTCAAGTGCACAGCAATAAAACAATCTGAGGGTTTATTACATACTTTCTGTGATTATAAAAGGATCTTTACCTCATGCATGAGTCAGCCTGTCGTGATAAGTCTTACCAGGGATCATCAATTATTACTTACATATTCAGCATTTATCCCCAGAGTTCCCTCCTTGTGGCAGTCAGTCCACACAACACTCATCCCAGATGTGCAACATTAGATCGACTCTGTCTTGGTGCTGGAGTTGTTCAGGACTCCGCCACTGATCACCACCATTAATGTCTGTCTTACTGGGAGGACCTGAGAGGACCAGCCCTTTTCTCTGCTTAATGCTGCGTGAGGCTGGTAGCCAAGTGTCTGGCTTCTACACTCTAAGGTTGAAGTTGCCAGAAGAGAAGTGGAGAAACATAAAAATATCAAAAACAAATGACCATTGCATGTGTAGAGCACACACATGCATGGATCACACATTTTTGCTTTTTAAGTAGAGAAACCAGCCATTTAGCCTAGTTACATGTTAACTCATTTCTTCTAGGCTTCAGGGCAAAGGTGGGTAATGGAAAAAGGGAATGATCCAGGTGCTGCTGCTCTAACCTGGTGGGAATTTAAATCTCTGGGTCAGATAAACAAATTCTAAAGGTGTAAAACACTGATACCGAAAGAGACCTGCAGAGGTTATGAGTGTCAGTCCCTTGTCCCAACCTGGTGTGGGTTTCAATCCACAGAAGGACCTGGCTATATTGATAATCCTCATACAATACAGACTGAAAATTGTATTTTCAGTGCTTTTCATGTACTCTGTTCACCTTCTGTACTCTGTTCCTAATTAATTATTTGCATATTAATTATGCAAAGCACAGGTGCCCAAACTGGTAATTTTCCATGATGCTGAAAGATTGATTTACCATACTGAATAAGCAAAATCCAGCTCTCTTCCTCCATTTCTCTTTCTCCTTACATTGTTTCTGTAGCTGGTGTGTTGTCAGCCAGCCCCTACAGCGTTGTTTGCCTTGATTTTCACTGGTTCATCTTTAGATTGGCTCACTGCACAGCAAATGCTGTAGCTACACTTTCCAGTGAGATATTTTAAAATTCTAATTCAGTCCTGCTACTGCTCAATATGTCTGCAGTCTGTCAAATTGATCATAGCATTCGCATCACTCAGTGTCTTCTGCGTAAGGCCAACACGATCAGTGCTTGAGCAGCTTTCATCTTCTCAAACTACTTGTTTCTGCTGATATACATTCTGCACAGAACTCAGAATTTATCAGTGTTTTTAAAAGAAGGAAGTAAAATATCAGGAGAAATTTATTTTTATTTCTATTTTGTTTATTACATCTTCTGTCATGATTATAAATTACAGAATCTACTGTTCCTTATATCAAGGAACAGGGATTTTAAAATACCGTTCATCTGCAGTTTTTATAGGAAAAGTTTTTAATGATTTTTCATTTTAAATGCATTTTCAGGGTTGGGGCTTTTTTACTGGTTTGTTTGCATTTTTGTTTTTCTTGTTTTGTTTTGTGGGATATGAGTTATATATTACTTTCTTCTTTTCCTTATCATAGAGTGTGAGGGTCTCAAGGTGTTATGGAGCTGTATTTCCACTATTTTTCCTACATGGACCTAGTGTGCCTCCAGCAAAGTTGCTTTTCATTTCAGGTACCATTGCAATGAAAATTGTCCCTCAGATTTTAAAATGGTTAAAAATAATTGGCTTTCATTCAGAGATTTGAAAGGTCACGAGAACGCTACAAACAGACCTGAGGAGAATGGCAGAACCAGATGCAGCCCTAAAGTGAAAGACGGGATGCTGCTGTATAACTGCTTCCATATCATCTGAGTAACACCATGTGCTCCTGCTGCACTGCTTTCCTCACACCCAGAGTTCTGGATCTACCTTTGTGAAGTGTAGGGAGAGAGAAAGGAGTGAAGTACCATGCCCTGACCTTCCTCCATAATGATCTCACAGGAAAAAGAAGCTCCTTCCTTTGGGGTCAGATTCTGACATATTAGGAATATCCCTCCACCTCCTGCCTTTTTTGTTTTTTATTTCCCCCGGCTGTATCCATTCCGTTTCTCTAGACAATGATGTGGTTTTGCAGATGGATGCTTCACTTGTGGTTTAAGCTTCCTTTGTTCTCAGAGCAGCATCAAGAAATTTGTTGGAGTCATTTTGTGACAATAAATAGTAACAGCTTCTTTCCCAGGGAAATGACACATCCAGGTCTGGTTGCACCAACAGTTACGCTTAAATAAGTGGTATTTGGAAGGGAGTAGAGCTATCAGAAGTATAACATTCCTGCACATTACAATTCCTGCACATTTTGTATAACATTCCTGCACACAGGTTGGCTGGTGAAGGAGGTGTAACCTGTTAGTGTTGGAATACCTTTGATTCAAAGGTGTTCAGGCATCAGTATCAATCCATCTTGAGTATTAGGTTTTCTTAATGCTAGTAATTGTTGAAGTACATATTTCAAATCAGGGGAACTGACTAAATCATGGTTTATTTCGATTGTAGTTTATCGTTGGAAGGCTTTATCTGGGAAAAACTGGATTCCCTGTCACTTTTTCAGCAATTGTTTCATTTTAAACTACATTTTAAATACAGCTTCTAAATATGGCACAAGAAATAACTGGTGAAATTGTAAAGGTTCTCAGTGTCCTTAAAAACTATTGAAAAGAATAATTCTAATTTATTTATTTGTAAAGAAGAGTTCCTACTGCAGAAGCTCAAGGCAGATATCTCAGCCTCCCTAAGAATCCTGTGCCTGTCTCCTCCCATGTAATTTAAGGGCAGATATAACACTGAGATCCTTATATTTGATCCATTTTTCAAACTCACAGAAATCAGGTACATCATGATGCTTTCAGAATGTAAATATTTTAATACAGACTTATTCCAGGAGATGGAACCATATTGATCCTGCTTTATGATTTGTCTGACTGAAATTTGAAAGCTCTCCTTTGTGGGGTTTGGAGTTCTCTTTCCATTTATGCTGAACAATGCGACTAAACCCCAAATCACTGGGACTGTAATTTGTGTAACTTGGTTTTGCAGTCTCTGAAACAGTGTGGTTTGGCTCATTATTGGAATAGACTGTGCCCCATAACTCACTGTAAGCTAAGGTTCTAACATACACAAAGGCTGTAATTCAAACAGCAAAGCAGATATTTTTGAGAAGGACTGGTCATTAAATACAGTAAAATCAAAGCTTCCAACACTTTATCTATGTTGAGATTTTAAGTTAGGATAATAAAAGCTTTAGTAAAGAGGATTAATTAAATAAAGTCATATGCAGACCATAAGTAACAGAACATTCACTGTGACTGATGAGAGGGTACTTGATTTTAGTAGAATGTGCTTTCTTTCTGTGAAATCAATTATACATGTTTTTCATGGTTTAGAGCTGGGATTTTAACAAGTAGTCTACACCTTACTTCTATTCAGGTGGATATTAATTATATGGTAGAGACCATAATTTCTGATGTTATCAGTGACAAGACTTTGCCGAAATCAATCTGGAACAGACTTTGCACCTCATTATAAAGCAAAGGAGCAGGTAGGTGCCATGTGATGTTTTAGTACAGTAGCAATATAGAGAAAATTGGTGTGCAGCAAAAACTTAAAAACTGAAGTTGCCATCCTGCACGAGGCTAGAACTGTTTGGAAACTTCATAGTTTGCAGATCCTTTTTCCTGGTGAGCATTATGAGAGTTTTACTATCACTCTGCATTAGGAAGAGTTCAATACATTTTAACCAAATTGTTGCTGAAAATGTCCAGTAACTAATAATAATAATAATCTATCCAGCGGATACAGACTTATTTCTGCAGTTCTGTTTTTTCCATTATATCTTTAATCCTATTTGTCCAGAACACATACTCCAGTCTACCCTCACGATTTCTGAAACACTGAATCATTTCATATTCCTAAATCCTTCTGTGACTAAATAATGAATTCTTGGAACTCAGTAATCTTGCACCATTTCCTTCACTGAAGTCAATAAGAGGGAGACTTTAAGCTTGGTGCTTTTGAACCCAGATGTTCACATGGCTGACTTGCTTAATATCTTGCAAAAGTCAATTCAATTTCATGAAGTTCATAGGAATAGAGCATAATGCTGGGAGTTGATAATGCCCTTGAAGTAGTGGAGAATCATGTCAGTCATTGAATTTCACATGCCTTGGTTGTTATTTTGTTGTTACTGCTTTGTATCCCTTCACAGGGATAGAAAGAAAGGTGTGCCTGCTGCTGCTCTCACCTTTTATAGTTAAGCTACTTTGCATTTCAGAAGTTAAAATGGTGATACAGACAGAGCAAAGATATACAAATAGAACACTTTCTCTCAATGTCCAGTAACAGAGGTTTGGAGAAAAATAAAGGAAACGGGGCAAATACTGAATAATCTTTCCCTGGTGCCATCCAACCTTTCTGTAAATGGCAACTCAGGGACTTTCAGACCTGGATGTTTCATCTGTACCGTGATGCTTAAAAGCCTTGATGTGCTATTACCTCTCTCTATTGTGTCTTTATACTTCTGGCTTCCACATCATCTCATGTGGAATTTCATTATGCTAAGAGCTGTTTCATATTATATGTTTTAGACTTCTGCATGCTGAATTCCTGAGCTACTTTCTCCCTACCAATTATTTCATCGAACTATACTGAGCTCCTCTTCAGTCATCCTTCATCCAAGCTCAAGAGTCTGACTAACCTCTTCTCACACAGATGTTGCTCATACTTTCAGACATCATTGTTGCACATTTCCTTCTTCAGGTTCTGTTACATCCTTCATGAGATGGGAAGATCAGCACTCCAGAGGCCATTTCACTGGGTTGGAAGGGACTTTATCCAACCTTCTGCTATGGGCAGGGACACCTTTCACTAGACCAGGCTGCTCAGAGCCCCATCCAACCTGGCCTTGAAATGTGGACACAACACTGAAAACCCTCTTTGCATATATTCTCAATTTCTTTTCTAAAAATGTGACCGTCCTAGGGGAAAATGATGTTTGAATACTTTGTCATGCCTTTTACATGGTCTTTACAGGGCATTTACATTACAGTCAGCTGTGCAGTTCATTCAGGAGGGTGAGACCTGAACCCTTCAAACTCCTCTGATGCACCCTTTCCTTTTTTTAAAGATTTTCAGAGCTTCCAAATGGTGGGATTCACTTCACTGGATATGACTGGCTCTGGAGCAGATGGTTTTTTGACTTGTACTTCCTTTAGTCCTTTCAGTTCTGAGCCCCACAGCTCCTGCTGGCTGCTTGCTTGGTGTAACTGCTGATCCCCAGGTTATGTGTGCAAAGGTGTTCCCAGCTTAAACATGCCAATACCTGGCATATTCTGGCACATACACTACATACATATATGTGCTCTGTGTGTGTATATATATATATATATATACTGTAGCTGCTTCTCCATTGCTTTGTTCATCTGGCTCCTCCTACTGCCTTTACATGCATGGAGTGACAATTGAGACAATATTTTCTTGTGCCTCAGACCCACCTTCAAGTGAAAACTTTAAAAAACTGCCAGGTCTTTGCAGCTACAGCAATAAAAATACTAAATAAAAACACTAAATACACTCTTAATAACAAGCACTCCCTCTCATAGTGTTGTATTCATGGTTTTATGTACAAAAGGTCTTTTGTACTTATGATATGATAAAAAGTTCTTATTGATGGATGAAATATCTGCTTTAAGGAAGCTACAAAATATTCCACTACTAACGAACTTCTGCCTAAGATATATTTTTCTCCTCATAATCTTAGACCTGTATGTACAACATGTAAGGGGTTTTGAGAATAATGAATGAAAGTTGCTATAGAAATAATACAGGAGTGCTCAAGAATGACTTTTAAATGGGTCGGTGAAGTAGATACTGGAACAGCAATCTAAATTCTATCAGACAAGGTAATGGAGGGTAAAGAAGCTGGCGAGCAGAGTGACTGGAAAACTAAATGATAATATAAGCCTAAAGCGTAGAAGAGCTTTGAAAAATTGTATGCAAATGGGCCAGGAGATTAAGGTATACAGGAAGGACTGTAGCTTGAAAGGAGTCAAAGGAACATCTGGTTGAAAAGGGGTGGAGGAAGAGCTGAGCCAAAGGTGGTGCTGAGTGCTTTTGCTCAGGGTGCAGGACATTCCTGCGGCTGAGAGTTAAACTCCCATTTGTGGTGGTGTGGTTTAAAATAAGGCCTATTCACATGCAAACTGGGGCTGGTAATGGCCATCTGGTGAAGCTCTTGGCTCCAAATCAGGACCGATGTATCCTCAGCCATTCCCAACAAAGTCTTGTTCTACCGATCCTTAAAAAATTCCTGGGGATCTGCAGTCATCAGTGACCATTCTCTTCCAAGTCTTGGCAGGTCACCTTATAGAACTTTTCCTGATACTCAACCTTAATATTTCTTTCTGCACTTCAGACCCCTTGGTTCTGGCCACACCCTCAGCTGACTAGAATGAGGTCTTGCTGCCATATTAGCCTGAATTTCAAGCTTCACTTCTCTCCTCCCAAAATCAGTTCTAATGTCAGTGTGATATCCTTGGGCTCTAGTCTGGAGTGACCTGCTCACCTCTGGAGACAGGGATATTGGGTCATCAACAAAATAGTACAGATGCTGTATTTCTGTCTAATTTTGCACAGAAACATTTGCACATTGGCCTGATAGCTACTGGTATTTACAATACTACTATTTTGGCTGATACCCTGAATATCTAGCAGCCAATCAAAGGTATGAATCCTCCATATTAAGCCTTGAAGAAAATCGTGGCTTGAAAAGGAGAATGCTTCCTGGAGAAATCCAACCTGGGATTACAACTGGCGGGGGGCAGGGGGGGCAAACATTCACAGCTGGTGAATTCAATTCTACTTTGAATGTGTTTTATGTAAAGTGTTCTGACAGTGGAAAGCTTACTGATAATTACTGGAGAAATACATAATAAAAATAGCAGAGAGGAAAATTCAGTTTTCATATGAAACAATCACTGAGAGAGTTGTTCTCAATGCTTTTCTAGAACCAGACAAATGCTCACAGGCTTCTTTTAGCAATAAAAAGTGCTCTGAAAAGAAAGCTCAGCACCCCAATCCAGCCACATGACAAAGTATCCTGAGTGAATCAGCATGTCACATGCCTATCACAGGAGAATCCTGTGGGAGTTGAAGAGATTTGATGTATTCTGATGGCCTGGCTGCTGCTGAAAACAGCAGATGCTATGTTGAAATTTTGTGTGAGGACAAGACCATCTTTAAGTATCTTATCCAGTGTGGTTCCTCTTTTCTAGGAAAGAGTTTGTTCAGACAACATGCCAGCTGAATGCCTTTTCTGTACTGGTCAGTGCTATGGCTGTACTGGCTCTACAACCAAGCCTAAGCTCAACACATGTGGTGTTTGGAACAATTAACCATTGACTTCAAAAGGGATAAGAATTTGATGTAATTTGCTCTATTTTTAGCCTGTTGACAGTGCCACACATTATTTAGTTTTGATTAGCTTAGCCAATGCACAGGGCTGGTACATATTAAACATTAATATTAATCATACAGCAGGGCCACTTACAGGCTCTCAGTGTTCTGATCGTTAGCCAGAAGTGCAGGTGTGTAAATGAGGAATGTTGTGGCTTCAAGAGCCAAATCCTTCTGCCTCTCACACCTGCACTTGTTTAGAAAATAAATAGAGTCAAGGAAAGCTCTTCTAAAATATTATTGTCCAGGGATTCCTTGCCCAAACACTTGTGACACATGCACACATATATCAAAGAAGAAGATGCTGTTCTGAGAAGTGTAAAGCGTGTGTATTGCAGAGAAGGTGATGTGATCTGCTCATGCTCATCAGAACAGTGGCTTCCAGGAGGTGTTTGATTACCTGCAGACTCTGGCCCTGACTCACTAGACTGGTGTATGATTATCTAAAAAGCCTCATCTTTCTTCCTCCAAAGGCAATGACAGTGTTCGCATCTTGTCATTTCTGGCTCATCTCTCAGCAATATTTTGTGAGACTTCCAATTAAAACCTTTGCAAATATCTTGTTTGTTTGTTTGAAGGGAGACACTTAAACACTTCCACCTGCTTGCTGTGTTTTTTTGTTATCTTATTGTAGGTTCATTTGTTTTAATATTCAGAATTGCAGGGTCAAAATAACTACAGAAGTAAGTGGTATGTGTACTGATTTCAGTGAAGTTATAAATGCATAGTTTACATTTATCTGCCATACAATCTGCATGGCAAAATCTGGTCTTAGTTGCACAGACCCTCATGAAAGCTCTGCTGCTGAAAAGCAAGGTCCTCTTGTAGTACAGGATACAGAGGTGCCCAATACATATCTTATGGAGGTCTGGATGAGATAAAAAGATAAAAAGTGGTGCAGAACCTTCAAAATCAGTAAACCTTTCATGAAGAGAAGTCAGATGTTTTCCAGGGAGTTCCCTAAGGAAAAAGCAAGCGTAGGTGTGAATCTCTTCCTGGTGTCCAGTGACACAAGTGACTCCAGGGGGAGTCAGTGCAGTCTCTGTTGGTGTCAGCTGGGAATGGCAGGACTGCACCTGAGCCAAGCTACGTGTCTCTTTTAATCCCAGGTGTGACTCTGGCTTAACGTGTAAAACTCGGGGAAACCACAATTACAAGATGATGATGATGGAGAATACTGGCAGAACTATTTAACGTGAATAAGCATAAGGGAAGAGAAAGAATTAAACTTTTCAGAGAGATTGAAAGGTTATCTAAAGAACTGGAAATAATGGAACCTCGTCAAAACAGAATTTTTAGGAAACATATCTCGCTGCATTGTGGCTCTAATGGAATCACATTTTCTTACACTTGAGCTTATTTAAGGCGTACATCTAGCTAAAAAGATCCCTTAGGCTTAGTTTGCTTGGCAGTGTGACTACCTAAGGTTCAAACCCAACATTTACAGTAGGAGGAGCAATAAGTGAATGGCAGTATCTGTTAGGACATTATTAAATTTGATGTATATGTCAGAGGTGGTCAACTTTTGAATGGCCACAGGCTACTTTTATTCCCTGGTAGGTGTTCAGTGACCAAAACTAGGAGCTGTATTTCTGTGGCATTGCATGACCTGTCCTGGATTAGCATCCTTTGGTTAACCATACACTGAAACGTCCTTTATTTTGGCTGGTCTGTTGACCTGATGGCATTCCTGGGATCCACATATCTCTAAGGTTTCCTGCCTATACAAACCTCAGATGAGTAAGTGGCCACTCCTTTTAACTGTGCTGCAAATGGATTTCCAACTTAGCTTAGGGGTCACAGCATGAATAACTTTGGAGTAAGCTGGAAATGCAGAGTCCAGGTGACAATATGAGAGCTTGTGTGGGGGCACCATTAGTATGGGAAATACCACCGTGAAGTCAATCCTTGTCCACTGAAATGCTAAAGCTTAGTGAATCAATGGGCATGAAATCAGTATTTTCACTGTTTTAACCCTTTTTAAAAATGCATAAAAACAGTTTCAAGGGATTCAAAGGAAGATTCCTGGTGAAGTCAGTGGATTTACTTGCCTGACATAAGTTAAATGTGTGCTCAAGGTCTCTGCTGATTTGTGAGCCTTGATGTAGGACCTTCCTCTAGTGGTCTTTTTTTTTTCATTGCAAAGTAATGTACTCAACATATTTTCCTTAATTTGTAACTCAGCAATGACAAGCACTGCATCAAATGCTGCTGTGCTGACTGATCAAGCTAATAAAGTCTGGGGCCATGTGCAATATTCCACAGCTTGACAAAGAATTAGACTGGTTTTGGAGACAGGAAGAGACTCAAGCAAGATTAAAAAAAAAAAAGTATCAAGTATGCACCTGATTCACAGTAATACTCATATCCCTAGGAATAACTATGAATCCAGCTGAGGTGGAAAAGCTAGAAAATTAAGGTGCTTTGAAAAAAAAGTGGTAGAGATAAATTGAGAATGAGAAATATTCTGTATCTAGCTGACTACAACTGTATCTCTTCACGGATATTGTTTTCTGCTGACAACAGAGACCCCCATGAGAAGTCTTTTTATATATTTTTTTTCTTCCCAAACCAGGATATTTGTGTCCAGTGATGCAGCTCTATACAGGCTGAAACTACAAGAGCACTGCTGGAAAATTGCAGGAACAATGATTATTCCTGGATTGAAAGCCGAACAAGGGAAAACACATAAACACTGTGCTATAGGCACAAAGGGTGATTATTTTTGCCACATGAAACAGTTTTAACATTCATGGGGAAAAGTAATTTTTGACAGTATGGTACAGGTAGTTTAGGTCTTATAAAAATAGCCATGGATGGTTTGTTTTCTTTTCAGACTTCTGTCTTTGCTCTACCATTCAGCTATTTTCAATGGTTTTTCTTGAATAAGACTTACAGTAGTTAAGTTTATCGATGGATGAATTTATATGATTACAGCAGACCAAAACTGCAGAATCTTTACAATAGCAGAAACAAATCTGTGGCCTTACTGCATTTTTCTTGAGCAAGTTGTCTTGGAAGAAAAGATATGATCCTTCTGTTCAATGGATTATTTTTTTTTTAACAGTTATATTTATTTTAAGTACTTTGGTGGATAAATGTATTACTTCTCTGGCTACACTCTGAATCATATATGAAATTAGAGTGAAGTGAGGGAATTTAGCAGTAGGTTTGTCACTAAAATGTATCTAGAAGTCACTTTCTGTTTCTTTGTCAATTTTTACAGTTTGGGTGATGCAAATTCAGATTTCATATGTTCTTTGTGAGCCCTAAGCAGATTTGTTTTGTTAGGTGCTTCTAATGTCACCTTTCCCAGATTTCTGGTTCTGTCTTCTGTAGTTCAGGGATGCAGAATTATCAACCAAAGATCTAGTTATGGTCCCTTTTTCTTAAAAATGATTTCCCAAGGCTGGGCTGGATGGGGCTTTGAGCAGCCTGGTCTAGGGGAAGGTGTCCCTGCCCATGGCAGGGGAGTTGGAACAAGATGATTTTTAAGGTCCCTTCCAACCCAAACCATTCTGGGATTCTGTGATTCCAAGTATTATTTCAAAAGCAGAAGCAATCCTCTCAAGTCCTGGAATGTAATAACCACCAAATGCTTTTACAAGTTTAGTCAGGCCACAGAAGATGGTGAGAAAATCATGCTGGACACTTCTGCCACAGCACTGCGAAAGAAGGACTAAAGTGTTGAAAAATCATGAGAATGTCTTAAAGAATGTGACATTAAAATCAAAGTCTTGACTCCACTTTCTTTGTCTTCCAACATCCTGAATGCAGAGGATTAATGTTCTGTGTTTCTGGTCTTTGAAAACATGAGGACTATCACACCTGCTAAACCCAGGATTGGGATTTTTATTCAGTCACCTGATTCTTAGAGCTGGAGCTCAAAGAAAAATAGATAATATTAATCTATAAATATAAGTACATATATATTATAAGTAAAAATATGTATAATATTAATCTATAGCGAGCTGTATAAGCTTTATATATATTAGAATCAAAGAATGGTTTGGGTTGGAAGGGACCTTAGAGATCATCCAGTTACAACTCCCCTGCCACAGGCACGGAAACTTCTACCAGGTTACTCAGAGCCCCACCAGGCCTGGTCTTGGACACCTCCAGGGATGGGGATTCCATAACCTCTCTGGGCAAGAGAATTTTTTCCTATGGATACACATTTGCTCTTATTTACCTCTCACACAGTCCTTATTCCCAGATTCCAAGTGAACGATATATCAGGCATATGGGAAAAACACAGAAGTTTCCCAGAGTTTCCTGGGTTTTGATAATCCCAAAGAAAACTGAAACAGGCACTCATGCCAAATTTCTAAATGCAAATTAATTTTCTAAAGCACATGGACTCTTAGCTCCCATTGATCTTTGTAGAAATTAGGAGCCAAGAGCATTGAAAATGCCCACCTGCAACTTTAAAGATTTAGACTCTTTCACGATTCGGGATCAAAGAAAACTTCAGAGTAGGCTTGAATCGTTTGGGGTTGGAGAGAAAATATTGCATGGAAAACAGAAAAAGATAGAGAAATACCTTTCTTTTGGTTATATTTTTTTAAATCTTGTGTGTTTATATGAGGTACCAATAATGGAATGTATAGAGGGCTGTTCAGAACAGTATGATATTTATGCCCTTTGTCTTTTTCAAGTTAGTTAGGTCATCCTATGTTCATAGGACAATAATAAAAGGTACCTTTTGTTTGGGAAAAGTAGTGTAATGTCTTGATATAAGTAACCTGTCTTAGTGCAAAAACCGAGACTTTTAAGATGTTAAAAATATTGCAGAGTTTTTTTGTTGTTTTGCTATCTCAAATGCAGAGCAAGAATGACTTAAAGAAATTAATGCTTAAATGGAGAAATGGAACTGATCAGGGGAGCCTTGGAAAGTGTGCAGTGCTTTGTATTTCTCCAGCTCGTGATTCCAGAGCCCTCCAGCCTTTTACTTACTCAAAACATCTGCCTTCAGCTGTTTTGTTTTTCAGAAACAATGGCTTGTAGGAGAGGAATTGGCACCAGTTGTCTTTTATGTTTCTATTACTTTAATTTTCACTATTAACCATACGGCTTTTTCTTTTGAAATTATCTTCTCCAAAACGTGTGGTAGTCAGGTTCTCTGGCATCTGATAGTTCACATTTTTCACAGTGCTACGTTACTTTCAGTAACTCCCTTTTTTGGGGAAAGACTTAACCTTTATCTCTGCACTGAGACCATTGCAAACAAACAAGGAAAAAAGAAAAGACATGAAAAAGAAGAGCCAGCACAAAAAAAAAAGATACTACCTAAATAAAATTCATGTACTAGGTGACAGATTATTTAAAGCAGACACTCCTAAAGGTTCTTACTTTAAGTTAAACTATTTCACAGATTAAAAATAGTGTGGACTTCTATGATGTTTTAGTGCAATATGTCTTTGCAGAAAACCCTCATATTTTTCTTGGTTTGGCTTTGAACCAGTCAGTGCTATATCTGCAGACCTCAGCCATGAGACAAAATTTAGCAAACTCCCTGGAAAACTTGGAGCAAAACCATTCCCCATCCCTTGAAATAGGCACGCAAGACCACACAGTTGGGAGCCAGTCCCACACCCACTTAAGCTGGTGTGCTTGCAATAGAAAGGATTTGCTTTATGGTCAAAACCTATTAACCATAAATTGGAACCTACTCACATTTGCATTCCTCACTAAGCTCTTTCCATGAAGAGTTGAAGGGGATTGAGGTAGCTGTAAACATGTCAGACTGACTTCCCGTGAAACATCTACCAGATGGGAACATCTCCTATTAGAAAAATGGTGCCTTCAGGGCTCCTTTGCAAAAGACTAAAAGACTGATTTAGAATGGGTTGGTTTTGGTTGAGCTTAGTATGTATTTATTTTTCTCACAGAATTTTCTCAGAAATGCAACTGTATTAGCAAACTGATTAATAAATGACACTGATAAAAGTACTGTTAAGATTAGGCCAGAATTCAAGTGGCTGGTAAGACATTGACAATATTTTTGAAAGAAAAGGACCTGCATACTTATACCTATATGAAGCTGAATGTAAACCTGAGAATTATATCCTTCACATCCCATTTTAATTACCTAAATACCCACATCTTTCTCAGCTTTCCATGTTTTCTAAAATAAACTTGATTGAATTTTAGGGCAGAAAAAACACAAGTGCAAAGCTATTCTGTGAAAATACCAAGTTCCCACAGTCTAGCTGGTCTCATTAAAGAAAAACCTTTTGTTCTGTTGTGAGCTCTTGTAGACAATGAATCCAATTCTCTCATGTTTTCAGAACTCTGCTCATTAATTGTTGATGACAAATTATGAAGGTTGAAGACAGGTAATCTTACAATAGCCACCAAAACATTACACTTCACCTTACATTTTCTATTTCAGACTAAGCCCTGTTTCAGGCTTTGTGGCATAACAAATATATACAGGTTAGTTGTATTTTTTGTTCTGATTGATGGAAGGTAAAACTTCAGGGGCCCAAGGCAGCTTGTATTCATTGCCAGCTTGTTTGCTAAGTAGCAGCAATTTTACAACTTTTTTTCTCTTTAATTTTATGAGCTAGAACTAGAGAAAATTATAGTGTATATTCACCTACTCACTAGTAAAAGTTCTGCAAGGTGCTGAGCAGCTCAGTTATGTCACTGAATTAGAGGAGAGCTGATGATGCTCGAAGGATGTGGTTTCTAGACAACCTCAGTGACTCCCTGTTTTTGGGCTACTGGCCTAGTGTGTGGTTGTGTCAGTTTTTACTGCAAACATGCCATTTGCTCGCTTGATCCTGGTAAAATTAGAAGCTATTTAGCTTTTCCTCAAATCATTTACAGCTCTTCCAATTTTTTTCTCGTAAGTGTATGTCAGTACACCCATACCTGAAGAGAGCTCCCTGTAATCATCAGAGATAATACACTACACTGAAATCCACTCTTTTATATTGTTCAAATTTGAACAGGATAATTGAACATGTTCTTTGTAGCTTTGTCAGTTCTTCATAAAACAAAGGAAGCTACTCACTTTTTTGACTTCAGAACTGCCCACAGAAGTAGAGTTTTGTTTTTCTAGTGACAAGGAATGCTTCCTATTAATCAGGCTTTCCTCTGTGGGCATCTGGGTTGGCTGGTGACAGCAACGTATCAATGAATTAATGTGAACAAAACAACCTGACACCTGCTTGATTTTTTGTTCTCTCAAATGGAACCACTACTGAGAAAAGTGTTAAGACACCTAGATTTGCTGAATATAGAAATATTGTTTTTGGGAGTTGTAGCAATAAAAATAAAAATTATTTCGAGAGGCCTAGCCAAATAAAACCTCTGCTGTTTGGCATAAGGATATGTCATTATTTATAATAATTTGCATTTAACATAAATGAAGCATTCGAATGTTGTTAATTGGGTAAAAAGGCAATAAAGCTTTGTCATGTGTTAATTTGTTAGCTTAGAATGTGGTCTCAGTGAGTAATAAGGCTGTTTTGGAGTCAGGCATTTTGATAAGACGTGTGAGATAAAGTTGCTTTCATGCATGAGCATTTTGTCAGAAACCCTGCAGGTCACTGTGCTCTTATTGGTGTTGTTAACATAAACACAATGTAACTGGAAATTGTTTTGTATCTAATTAATGGAATAAGGTATCCTAAATGCATCTTGATACATTAACTTAAATCAGCCTTTAGAAGAGGTGAACACTGCAGAAGGAGCGTGCTTAAATGGGTAATTCTTCTGTGATTTTCTACCTTGTTGTGCATCTGCAGTCATCTTGCATTATCAACCTAAGAAGGCTATGAGGATGAAACATAGAACAAATTGTTATCAATATTTTTATTTGCAAGCAAAAGGAATATTAGCATGGCATCTTGGATTCTGCCCAAGGAGAATTTGAGGCTTTCTGTAATACTTTCAGTTTTTTATTAGAAATTAATCTAGTAAAAATAAAGTGAGTTAATTGAAGCCTTTTAAATCTTAACATAATCTGACAGTCAGTAAAAATGTGAATAGATGTTTATTAGTATAGCACTAATAATTCTGCCATTAACAGGAAGAAACTTGCCTTGGATTTACAACATTCTATTTTTTTTTTCAAGCCTTTTCTATTTCTATTCTGGGACTAGAGGAGCTTAGAGGTGTGTAGTACTCGGTTATTTGTCTTTTTGTTTGCCTCTGTGTATTTGCTGAGCCAGAGTTTATAGAAGATATAAAAGGTGACAGACATGGAGGGAAGCCTCTTTACTTTAGAAATCATTAAACTAAATCTAAACCATCATTTTGCCAACCCTTAAGAAACTCCAGTTAAACAAGATTTGCAACTTCTGAACCTGTAAGAAAATTTCAACTAAATTGGCAAACTAAGGAGGTCACAAAAATAAATGTCAAGTTATGTGATTGGGCAGACAAGGTGGACTTTATTAGTGGATTTGCTACTTTCCTGTGGAGAGCATGGAAAAGATTTTCTGGCAGTGGAGAAAGACTCGAGCAGACCTTGCTGTTGACCATAAGGTGCAAGGCTGGAGGAATCCAGGCTTCAGTAGTTCTGGGACAACTTCTCAGGTTTTTTTTTTTCTTTTAGGTCTCATTATGGGCAATGCCAGTAACTGACAGGTACAGGGAGCTTGACTTTTAGGAATGTGGATGTTACCATCTCTTCGCTTGGCTGCTGCTCACTGGGAGCCCTACCTGTCCAACACAGTGGTGAATGCAAAATGAATGAGCATGACAAAGTCCAGCTCTATTCAGTCAGATGAAGTACTAGGGTTTGTATGCCAGTTTTAACATGTAGAGACTCGAGCCCTTCCACCTGTTCTGAGTATTTTTAGGTTATTCTACAAATGTTGGGTAATCTTTACAATTTCACAGGAGACAGGCCACAATGTCAGAATCAAAATCACTGAATTCGTAATAATAGGCAAATCACCCCTTCATGTTGGTGGATACAATTGTGGTTGGTCAATGTTTTCTTAACAATTCAGCATTGCATTTTTTTCTCTTGTTCCTTTTTGTGCAAAGGTGCCGTAGGTGGAAGGTCACTCACTCAATTTGCAACTGTTACTCCAACAGGAATGACTCACTGCTTGTGTGTCTTCTGTGAACTGTTGAATCTCTGCCCAACCTCTGCATCCCTAAAGAACACACCCAAACAGCAGGGATTCAAACAAATGTTTGACCATCAGCTATCATTGAGACCAGTTTACAAGAGTCATAAGGGGTTTGTCTGGAAAACCATCTTTCTGCCCACTTAAATCCATGTGGTTTTCCTCTGACGAGAATATTGTTTCAGAGGGATAAGACACTGTAACAAAGCTAAATGGATGCAAAGATCAGTCTTGTCTCATGCTCGTGTTTCACTTCCTTTAGACAGCTCCTTATAGCTTCTCCTAGGCCTTCTGAACTTTTGGTAGAAAAAGGAAAATCAAGAAATCAAGATCTGAGGAAAAAAAAATCAACTTGCTCTTTACACAAGACATACCTTAGGAATGAATTTAATACATCACCCCTTCAAGAGTCCCAGGGCAACTTCTGATGACCTGGGCCAGGTGGTGCTGCCCACCTAAGTTCCAGCCGCTGCCCAGGCTCCTGCTGGCATGGTATTGGGGGCAGAATCTCCAAAACTGGCAGCTGGAGATTCACAGAGAAAGGGGCAATTTCTTCTTTTAGTTCTTTTAGCTGTTTTCAGATTGTGGGGCACTGCTAGAAACTGTGAAAGAGGACTTTATTGAGAGCTGCAGAAAAAGCACACAGGATTTAAAAAAAAAAATTATTTTAACTTTTATTCTGTATTTCTTTTGGAGAGTCATTTTGAACTTGCAACTGCCTTCTAGTTTGAGCCATTACAGTAATAACAGGACAGGTTACCATAGGTCTCCTAGCACTGAAAGTGTACAGCTAATATATCTTGCTGAAAGTAATTTTTACATTAATTTGGGATGACTAAGGTCACTTTAGGTCATTGTGGTAGTCATCTCAGGTCTGTAAATGGTACAGTTAAACCAGTGGATACTATTTTTTCTATTAATCTTCCTAGACAAGCCTTTGTAATCCTAATTTTCTAGGCCATTAGGGTAAAGGCAGATTACAACTAAAGCTGGTTTATTAACTTTACTCACCTTGGTTTTACACAGCCCGGATCTCTTCTGTTAGGTGCCTGTACCTGGAGTCAGTACTTTCCTCAGTGGTCTTTCAAACTTGTTTTCTGACAGTTAGGTCTAAGCAACTTTATTTTACTGTGAAGTTAGATTCAGTTTCAGAGTTGGCTTTGGCCTGTGCAGCAGCTTGGACCAGGAGTCCTCCAGAGCTCCCTACCAACCTCAGTTATCCTGGGATTCTAACTTGTACCCTCTTTACATGTGAGGCAAACTGCTTCACAAGTCCCAATTTATTCACAGTTATACAGCACACTGCAGTGAAGCAGGAAGAGCACCCAGTCTGTGATGCCTAAATCCTCTTCCACTGCTTCACCTGTCAGTTTGAGTTACGCTGCGCTGCACAGCCCCAGTCGTTGCCCCTCTGCCGTGAGCATTTCCTGATGCTGCCATGGATCGATCCCAAATTACAAGCCACATGTACCCACAGTGGGCAACACTGGATCAGCAACTGGCTCCCGACAACGCATGTGACGAGCCTGGTGCCTCCCAGGAGCTGAGAGGCGGAAGGACGGAAGGGTCCTTTTCCCCAGTGAAGCGCTTCTTGTCTTAATCACAAGAATCATGTTTTTGCACCTGCTTCATTTGTACCTCGGTTCCCCGCTGCTGACCACAGACCCCTTCCGATCTTTTCACTGCAGCCTCCTGCGAGTGACGGCCAAACCAGGGCCATGGCCCGTGTCCAAAGGGGCAGCGGTGGGTGCTCGCCCCCAGCCCCCCCCGCCCTGCAGCGCCCCCGCCCCGAGGGGCTGCGTGGCTCCCGTCCGGGCGCTCTCGGAAAGCCTCTCCCCGGAGCTCTGCGTGAAACTTCGCAAGCGGCGGGTTCTGCCGCCGCCGAGAGACGCGTCCCCGCCGCGGCTGCCGCGGGGCGCGATGCCCGTGTCGGTGTCCGTGTGTGCCGGAGCCCGCCCGGCGTTTCGGCGCGGACCAGCAGATGGCGGCGCCGCCCCGGCTGGGCGCGCAGCCCCGCGCAC
>VYXB01002304.1:180604-250574 GCA_013397135.1 Pachyramphus minor
CCGGAGCGCGGGGATCCCGCGGGCAGCGCTCGGGGGGCTGCGGCCGGTGAGGTGCCGCCGGGACGCGAAGCGCCGCCGTGGTCGGGCCGGCCCCACGCACCCCCCGCCACTTCCACAGAAGTTTGGAAAGTTTGCGAGCGCGCATCTCGCACAGGGGCCGGGTGCGCGATGTGCGCCGCACTGCGAGCAGGAGGAGGAGGAGGAGGAGGGCGGCTTGGCCCCGAAGAGGCGAAGCGGTGTCCGTGTGCGGTCGGTGTGCCCCCGGGCCTGTGCCCATGCCCCCGGGGCCGTGGCAGGGTCTACCTCCAGAGAGGCAGGGACGAACTGCGGCGCGGGGATTATCTCCTCCAGCTCCGCATGAAGTCCCAGATTAAATTGTCGAGGCTTAATCGATTCACCGCGATTCAGTCGTCCCCGTGTAATCTCCCCCGCGCCGCGCTCTGTCTCCGTAAGCGCCGGGGAAAGAAAAACCCGAAACAAACCGAAAATGAAATAAAAGTCCGGGCTTGAGGTGGATGTGAGCGGCAGGGGCGGGTGAGCGGGCCGGCCCCGCCGGGCGCCGCGGGGGCAGAGGGGAGTCCCGCAAAACTCCGGAATAGGAGCAGCTCTCCGAGGGGGCTTTTACAGCCGCATCGGTGAATAAAAATCATGCGCTGGAACCAGTGAAATTGCATTAGAGCGTCGGTGTTCACAACTTCTCGCAGTTAAAAGTGTGTCTTGCCTTTATTGCTTATCTAATTTAGACGGCAACTCTCACGGTGAGCGCCCCTAGTAATTTTTTAACTCATTTTCAATTTCAGCTAGTCTTCGTTTCTTTATGTATTGATCCATTAATGGGTGGGTATTCGCACGGGTAGTTTTAGGGATTTGCTGCTTCTAATTTATCCTTCACTGAAACACTATATCATAACAGTGGTCGTCATGGGTAAATATTACACAGCACCTTGCACTGTCTGTGTAGCTGCTTAGCAGGAAAATATCGTTATGAAGGCTCAAGATCAACTTTGTCCTGAAGGACTTCAGTGTTTCTGGAAAGCTTCTGAGTGTTTCCTCTACAGTTCAGCTAAGCTCCGACTCTGCTTGCACTTTGTGAATTTAGCATGAAGTTTACTTAAACTTGTCTCAGTTCAGAGTGCGTGTGTTGTACTTCTCATAAGTATGTGAATTATCATCCTTTCTCTAGGACCTCAAGTTCTGTTTTTTACCTGTTTTGCCAGCGAGTCAGCCAGGATGTGGAGCTGCTAAGACTCCACTGATGAGGATGCAGTGATTCCCTGGAGCGTGCTGAGCGCTTATGTTAACGCTCTTGTATAATCAGGTGTCAGAGTTGAAGTCAGCATCATAAAGCTTGACACTTTCAAAGGCAGTTTTTGATTTGCTCAGGAAGGAAGTGCAAGATGATGGTCATTTTCTGTGAAGAGAGAGTGTTGCAAATCAGCAGCATCAGCTATTCTGGTGCTGCCCTTCCTCCATTTCTCTGCTATTAGACTGCTGCCGTTTTTTGCGGACAGTGCTTGCAGACTGTTAGAACTACTTCCTTGAAGAGTTCAGTATTAAAAAGTTGGCATAAGTTCATTTTTTGACATAAAAGGCAAGTAACAGCTTTCATGCAAAGCGCTCTGCACTCTAAAATGAATATAGTAGAACCTTGCTAATCCACAGTTATGACTAGCAGGCTCTCCTCGCCTCTGCAAAGATTTAATAACAGATGCTGCAGCAAGGGCTTGTATTGCTAAAATGTTATTATTTTTTCACAGTGTGCTACAGCTCACTTACTAGAATACTACCACGTAGTCTCTTCAAAAGCAAAGATAAATGGCAACTGTCAGAAAAAATGAAAGTGGTTACAGTCTTTGCGGCAACGTAGTTCGTTTTTTGTTTGCTTAGTTGCTCTACTAATTCACTATTGCAGGATGATGCACTAATCATGAATGCTTGCTGACTTTTTCTACAGTATTTATACATTTATTAAAAAATACTTTTGCAGAGTTACTTAGAAATCATGTTGCTTACTCTGCCTGCCATCAAGTGCTTACTGTCAAGCAGGACTGTATTGGAACAAGTGACCTGGTAATGAAAGACTCTTTGCTGTCTTAACCCAAATGAAAGCACCCAGTCTTTGCACTGGATGTTTTACAGTATGACTGCCCATTTTTTTTTTTCACCTTCTTTTCTTGTAAGCCCAAAGGAAGCAGGATGGGCTTAAAGAGTTTGGAGAGAATTTTTCTGCATGTTTGTTTGTGAGATTAAAACAATTGAAAATCAGCACCTGATCCCAAACGTATTTAAGGGAGTCTTGAATTTCTGTTTGTCTAAGTAGATATGTATGTTTTTATTTGTATTACTCTGGGTTAAGTGTTTGGAGGTAGGAATGCTAAGATCCAGTGCTTCTCAAAACCTGGCACCTTATCCTGTGTTCTTAAATCTGTGGTAAGTCTCTCCTTGCCCTGGAAGCACAGGCGTGAGCCTTGGAGCGCTGATCTGTCCCAGGCGCATTGCAGTCAAGGGAGGGTTGTCATTCCTAACAGTGGGGCTTTGGATCAGGTCCTGAGAACCTCAGGAGGCATCAGCAATTCTAAAGTGTCACCACGCACATTTGGCACCTCATTGGAGGTACTCAGCACTTTGTAAACCAAGGAGCTAAACTAGTTCCTTTACTCTTTACAGCTGCGTGGCTGAAAATTTGACAGTGATGAGCTCCAGATGACCATATATCCTCTTAAACACCTCACCTAGTAAAATAAGTGAAGAAGAAATACGCAGTAGGACTATTCCTTTGAGCTCCGTGATGAAGAGACAAATAACCATAAAAGCAGAGGGGGCAGCTGCTTCTCTCTATTCATGTTCACCTGCATGAATAGTTCATTGACAGTGCTACCATGGAGTACTCATGTGTGGATCAAGGGCAAATAAATAAATTTGGAAGGGGTTGAGGTTAGGTTGATGTGCATATGGAGATTTGAAAAAATAATTGACATAGTGTAAATCCTCCTGTGCTGCAATAATAGAAGCATGAGATTTTTGGCTGCATGAGATGTCTTGAAAGGAACTAGGGAGGCTATAAATTAAATTGATCCTGTCTCCTCCCCTTTCTTTTCTGTGCTGTAGAAGTCTGATGTGTACTTTACTATCCCTGTATAATGCTGTTAGTTTTGTGAATTAGAGAAATGGTGGCTTTGGTAGCACAGCAGAGGATATGGTTGCACTGATTGTAAAGTGAGCTTGAATCCCTGGAAAGATCATGGTACACTTCCTTGCCTTGTCAAGAGAGAGCTGAACAGGGAGGTATGCAAAATACTTCCTGTTTTGTGTCCTCATTATTTTATTTTGTACTCTGGTAATTATTTATAGATTCCATGAACGTGGAGTCTGTCCCCGACCTTTCTTGGCAGTGGGGTGTATAGTCAGAACCATCACTAGTGAGGCAAGTCTTACAAAGCCAGTCCTTGTAACAGCAAGAGTGTATTTGGCTAGTGAATTCTAGCAATTAGTATTTCTGCTCTCTGTCCCCTCTGCCCACAGAAATCTGTTGTGCACTCTTACTTTCTAACAAAGGCTCATGCAAGTGGAACTAATTTCCTTTCCAGTCTTAAAATATCATAAACTGAAGACATGACAGGTGGGTGGTGCAGCACACCATTTACTGTGGGAAGGGCTAATAATTGACATCTGTGTAACTGATAAATAACATGGGGGTGTGCATTGGAATATATACAGGTGGTGTGCTAAAAGAATAGCTCTTTCTCTATTAAGCTGAATATGTATGTTCTCAGATTTACTAAAACTATGCAACTCTTTCTGATTTGGGGAAAAATAATCAATTCATGACAGCTTTAAAAAACTCTGCTTTTCCTTAGAAGACGCCTTATAGTCATCCCAGGAGCTTTTTTGTGCTAGGCAAACAACTTTCTTTGCAAAACTGTGTTCTTTTTGAGCCTCCTGGAGAATTCCCATTCTGCATTAATACCTGCTGATTTAAAAAAAAAATAAAATCAAAGCTGAAGAAGAAATACAGGGAGAATGAGACTCATATTCAAAATTGATTTTGATTCATGGGCTGCTCTTCATGCTGTGTGCAGACTGCTAAAGTGTTGTGAGCAGGACTTTGGCCAGCTACTTCCAAGTCTGCACTTTCATGGTCTCTCCTTTCTTTGCTGTCAAAATATTAAGTCTGTGTGCAGGTGCTTATTTGTCCTAAGTTGATGCCATGATCCGTTTTAAACATGTAGGTCTTACTTATGGAAAATAAACATAAATATGCACACATTTTTTTTCCCAGACTTAAATATTTATAGTACCTTACTGGAAAGGAAGGTTTATTGCACGTCTGCAGAGATTGCTACACACAAAATCATTAAGTGATTCAGATTTTTCTGTATTTGATATACAGATACTTTGTTTAATTTAAAAACTATAACTCTTTGTAATACAGTTTCAGCATTTGTAGAGCACAGCGATCACTAAATGTATTCTTCTAGTAGATATTTTATTTAATTGGTTTTGTGTTTTGTTCAGTTTGCAATAAATTGTGTTGAGGGAATCTATAAAAAGCATTGACTTCAATATTACTGTAGCAGTACCTGTAATGGTAAATGTAATTATCTATCCAAGCTGGGCAAAAGTCCATTTGTGGTAAGGTTTTGGTGCTGTTTCTGCAGAGTAGCCAGACTACACTTTATGAAACTAAAGGGAGCATGAGGTCAAAAATCCTGACGGCTCAGACCTTTGATAAATGGCACATATATTGCAAAGTGAAAGGCAGATTTCCCATAGGGAGGATTTTTCTTAAAATTCCTTGAGATGATAGTGTGATTATAAAAACAAACAGAAACTAAACCCAATAATCATATTTGAATGGAACAGCAGAGTCCCACATGGAAAGCAGAATGATGTTAATCTGACTGAAGTAACTCAGGAGTTGAATGTTTCCTTTTTCTTTTTTTTTCATGGTACAAAGTTTATGGCTTACTTCATTTATTTGCTTCTACCAGCCTCTGTTTTCCCTCTCTACCAGCCCTACAGCTTGCTAGTCATGTCACTGCCTGCTGAGCTCTCTCCACATTGCAGCAAATTCCAGCTGCTAAAGGAAAGAGAGAGCACCTCCTCTCATGCCCTAAGTAGACACTTAAAATTGATACACACTTTAATTAGTAAATGTGTGTTTCAAACGTGCTTCAATGTCCTCCTCACGCAGAGCCCTCCACACCTGCAGCCATACCTGGTTTTACCTGGTTTGCTCGTTTAACTGGCGTTACCTGGTTTGCTTAGGAGGAGGCCACTGGAAGTACTGCTGTGCCAACACTGGGATAAGCTCAGTTTAAATCTAGGAGGGAAATTCAGCAGTGAACACTGAAGAGAGACACCAGACTGAAATCCTCTCTGATACTGCCAATGTATGTATTGTGTGTGCATGATAAACCAAATCTGGTCTAATACCAGTAATTACAGGTGTGTGTTTAGGCTGTGCATAGCAGCTCACAGCTCACAGTGGGAACATAATGTGTTCTTCCCAAGCTTGATGGTCTTAGGAATCTACTAATACAGGTCTTCAGAGAAAGAAATGAGGACTTTCCTTTGGATTTTATTAAAATTCAGTAGCCTAGTAGGGTTTTTTGAAAGAACAGAAGTGGGAAATTATGAGCTTTTCAGAAAAACAGTAATTGTTCTGCTAAAATGGGAAGCTCTTTAAGGTGTGTACCACTTTATGAATTTAAAACATAAAAACTGCCCAGATACAGAAGCTTTTGTGCCAAGCCCTTTGCATGTCCAAATAAATATTTTATGGTCCTGTCAGTTAAGACCAAAGGTTGTTCTCATAAAGGGGAGAGAATCTGCACTACATGGAAGTGGGGTCCTTCTAGTTCGTGAAAACACAGTTTTGTTTAAGCAAAAGATGAAAGTATAAATTGAAGGTAGTCTGCAGTATATGAGTGCTCACTGTAGCTCAGGATGAAACTTGATGACCTGCAACATTCCTCACGCATTTTTATTCTCAGAGACTCACATTCTTTACCAAACATTCCCATTCCCAACCCCAGGCCCCAGTAATAATTTAAAACGCTAACAAATCACCAGTGACAAAACCACTTTGAAAGAAATAATGGATGGGATCTTTTGCTGTGCCTTACTTTATTATAGGATATAGGGAAGGAATTCTCCACTTCAAGGGTAGTGAGACACTGGCATAGGTTGTCCAGAGAAGTTGTGGGTGCTTCATGCCTGGAAGTGTTCAAGGCTGGATGGGGCTCTGAGCAACCTGGTCTAGTGGGAGGTGTCCCTGCCAATGGTGAGGGTTTGGAACTGGGTGATCTTTAAGGTCCCTTCCAACCCAAACCATTCTGTAAGTCTGTGATTCAGCCATTAATCCTAAGCTTGGACTTCTGCAGTAGGAGGGAGATGGGGATGGTCCCTGGATTGATCCGTGACAGTCTTTGCAGCCACGCTTAAGAAAGCTCAGATGATTTGACTTCTGAAATCATATGTCATCTGTCTCAGCCTATTGGAGAGGGGCCTAGTTGACTAACTGTAATAAAACACAGGGGTTTTTTGGCAAATATGTGGAGGTTGTTGGTGCTGTAGCTATTTCGTCCTTCCTTACTGTGACGTCGCTGTTGGAGTTTCAGTTATGGGTTAAGGCTCTGTTGTGGTGGCTGTTGGACAACCCCAATGCAAAAATGCAGGTGCAGCTCCTAAAGATTTTATAATGACAGTTTTACCTGCATACATCCCTGAGAAACAGAAGTGTACACTTAAAGGATGTACTCTGACAGAGGTTCCATGAAGTTCTCCATGTCAGTCCACAGGCTGCTCCAACAGCTGTGTAAGTATTTCTTTTCCTAATGATTGGCATATTCCTACATAAGGAGTCATGGGGCCAGAGCCAGAAATTTCCCCTCTGAGTTGAGAGTTAATCAAGTGCTTAGAAACATGCCCACTCTGTGTGTATATATGTAGGTATATTTATATTTTTCTGTCTCTTGTCCAAAGTCAGTAGAGCTGCACTTGCACCAAGAAAACATGGAGCAGTTTCAGCACTAAGGGTTGTGAGTGTCTGCTCTGGCAGGAGATGTGTATTTCAACTCTTGATGCAGAAGTAGGAATTAGACCCTTCTGCTGGGTGAGCACTGTGGCCCCAGTGTGGCTATGGAGGGGTGAGGAGGGCAGTGTCACCGCTGTGAGGAGCCGTGTTTCGCAGGGAGCTGCCCCTGTGCGCTGTGCAATGCTCAGTGCTGTAGGTGTGTGCTGCACATCTGCTGGACTCGCTGGCTTTGGTGACATGAGCGAAGAAGTGCCGTGCCTTTGGATGCTCTTGGTTTCGTCAGCCCTGGGTGAGGCTGTTGTGGAAGAGGAGAGATGTTGAGGCACTGCTCTCCTGCGGGATGAGAGCGCAGATGCCGCCCTTGGCAGAGGTGGGGATGCTCCGTGCAGCCCTGTCACCACATCTGCGGGCTCTGAGGCAGAGTGTGGTGGTCACGGGGATACCCTGGGGAAATTTGAGGCTTGGCCAGAGGCAGAGCATAGGGTTCCAAAAGAATAGCTGTTGGATAAATCGAAGCTGAATAGGAGTGCTGAGGAACTTTGCCAGTTACCTCACCAGTGTCCTCTGAAATACCACTTGCCTTACATGGGTCATTTTGCATTTTCCTGGCTGTTGCTCTAAATAAGCTGTGCACTTCAATATTAAAGTAATGGTTATCACCACGGTTATAACACCTAAAAGAGGCAGGACCACAGAAAACCACATCTGTGGTTCCTTTGTTCCTATGACTATTTCACACTACAGCCTAGGAATTAGAGAAGAAAAGGCTCTCACAGGTCATGCAAACTTCTCTGCTTGTTCTGATGTTTGTTTTGATCAGGGCTCCTTTTAATGTGTAGTCCAGTTTAATTTAAATGCCTAGCCTCTAGCACTTCAAAATCATTGAACAGACTTCAGATTATGTGACTAAAACCAGTATCAGTGAAATTTAACCTGTATTTAATATGATATTTTATGCTTTGTTTAGTGATATATGAAATAACTGTGCTTCTTTCTCAGTATTTGTTCCTTTCCTACCTTTGTCGATCTTGTACACTAGTAATTAGTGTAATAGTAATTATTTCTCTGAATAACATTTATTTTGACCTTATAAATTTTGTCTTATAGCTCACTTTTGCTAGCTCTTTAATTCCACCGGCTGGATAAGACAGATACCTGTCTACTGTGTATCTGACTGGCACATATTTAGAAATGTACTTGGACACAGAGATTATTGTTCATTTCTGGCATCCCTCTAATCTAATCTCCCTCCAATGTCCTCATGATTATCTGTGTTTTCCGAAAAGAAAACCCCCAGAAGAGTAAACAGTTTTTCTTTATTTAAAGATAAGTCATAACAACACCATAATAATTTGGTCATTAGCAAAGAAGCTAATTTTTGTCGTTTCTGTGCAGTAACATCATTAAAAGTTTGTTCTAGTAGATGAATTAGATGTATTTAATGTTTTCTTTTCCCCATTTGCTTTGTCAATTGTGTTTCTTTTGCGGTTTTCTTAAGATCACCAGGGACACAGTAAAGCTGCAGGAAGTGTCACAAGAGCGGATTTGCAGCACCAACCCCTGGGATGTTCCTTACTCCTGTGGAGCAGTGGGCACGTGCTCCCTGGCCAGTGTGTTCAGTTTGAGCAGATGGCAAGCTACACTCTCTGAAAACACAGTTCTTATCACTGTTCCTGTATCTTCTCTGGTCCCTGGACTGAAAGTGCCACAGGGAAGGAGCAGTCCCCTGCATATCCCTGAGCAAGATGTGTACTGGGGTTCTGCTCTGAGTTGGTGGCATTTAGGTGCTCTGTGATACCAATAAAAATGATGAGGACT
Source organism: Pachyramphus minor (assembly GCA_013397135.1). Classification (NCBI taxonomy): domain Eukaryota; kingdom Metazoa; phylum Chordata; class Aves; order Passeriformes; family Tyrannidae; genus Pachyramphus; species Pachyramphus minor. Next base: position 189,462 of record VYXB01002304.1, read on the forward strand.
GAGAATTGAGCTGTTGCACATGTTATTTTTAGCAGGGTGTAGCTTGGCCTCCCTCAGTAAGCTACAGCAGAGAAACATTGCTTTTCTAAGGCATTGAAGAACAGCCTGTTTTTTATGGATATGCATTCCCATGCTTCCTTCCACCAGCAATTGTCACTGCAAGACAAATGCTCAAGGGAATGGAGCTGCAGGGTGAGAGGAGGGGCTCCATGTCACTCTTTGAGCTTTAGGCACTGTTTCACAGTGTTTCACATTGGTAAATATGACTGATTCTGAAGAAATAGTTGTTTCTTCATTGAAAACTCAATTGTATGAGGGGATAGTAGGTTGCCATAAAATCCTCATGGGTTTAAGTACAATAAGATATTTTTCCTGTGTTATCTGGCAGAAGGATACCATGAGTCTAAGGCATCTAACTCTGCAGCAGTACTCGTTAAATCTTGCCATTTATGGAAAGCAGAACACTTCTCTCAGTTCTTGTTCTGTGCTCTGAGGTATTGTTTTGGGTGTTCAGCCTAAGTAGGCATCAGTGTCAACACAGGTAGAGATAAGAGAATAACCCTGAGGGAACTCGTGAACCCCTTTTGTATGGGCAGCTCTATTTTGTGCATGGGGGGCTCCATGGATGAAGATAAAAACAAATAAATAAAAACAGAAATAAAACAAAACCAGCATGTGCCACCAACATGTGGATTACTTTCTGGGTGCGTAAGATCTTTACCTGTCAATTACCACCACGTGTCAATGGGAACCTGGTGGATGTAGTGCACATATACAGTGCTCCAACAACCAGCCTGTTACAGAGTTCATGAGGTGAATTCCTGGGAGATGTGTAGCAGCAAGTGGAGATGCTGGACAACTCTAAGCACATGGAATTGGATGGCACAGAAACACTAATGCTCTTTTGCTTACCTCACCTCAATCTGCACTGAGGTGGGAAAGGAAGTCAAAATCAGAGTATTAGGATCTGCTATGCATTTGTGTGTTTGCACTCACAGGATCTAATCTTGATGATTCTTAACTACAGAAAACCCGGTATGGCAGGTTGGTATTAATAAACTTCTGTCTCTAAGTTCCCAGCTGGTTTTGAGAGTGATCCCTCTGTGCTCTTCCTGAGCACTTTGTGGGGGCCCTGTTGAGACTTCTAAGGGTTCACATCAAATTTGGCTGTTACACACTGCTCTGTGAATGCACTGTGTGAACATCATTCCTCCTGGCCCCTCTCATTTTAGTCTTGTAACCTGCACAAGTTTAATTGCTGTGCATGGGACTTGGGAGTCTGCAGTGTTGTAGTATTTTATGTGCTTAGAGCATGGAAAAAGCTCTCTTCTCCCAGGCTCAGATGCCCCCACACACCCACTGGGACTTCATCAGAGTTGCAGCTTTTGATTTAGAGGGTCATTTCTTACTTTGCTAATTTGTTTGGCTTTTAATCAGTGGTTTCCTGTGTTTCCCTACCTGTTACCCAACTGCACAATGGCAAGCATGTCAAAAGGTCTCAGCTGCCTTGAGAGCAGTCTTGAAACATGTTCTCTGTCCTGACTGAGAATTACAAGCTGAGCAGAAACCATGCAAAACATCTACGTTGGGAGTAGGGTGGCTTCAGTGTGAGAGCTGTGTCTGGAGCACCAGTGACAGGCTGCAGAGGACTGACAGTGAACCCCCTCGTTGCCCTTGGCTGTGCTGCTGTTTGGAATAGAGAATTGGGAAGCTGTTACTGTTGGTGGTTCTGAGCTTTTCTTTACCCCTGGATGAGGGAGGCCAATACTGGCAGAGTCAGCTGAGATCTGATCCTGTCCTTTTTGAAGTTTCCCAGCCTGATAGAGAAACAAATATAAAAGAGCCCAGAGGTTTTTTTTGCTTCTCTTGTATGTGACACCCACTGAGGTGCTGCTGAGCACATGCAAGTGGGAAGAGGATTTGTAGATGGAAAGGAAGTGTCCATTCTTTTGGGGCAAGCAGCCCACAGTCAATGCTCTAAATTTCTCTTGGGTCACAGATACTACCAGTGAACACTGTCTAAAACCGCTGTGACGAAGAGAAGCAGGAAAGTCTCTTGAACTTCAGCCAAACAGCACTTTTATAGCTCCTTGAAACCCACTTTGTGATTCAGGGATTAGGTTGGCTCCTACCAGCTTCTGTGAAGGAAGATGCAGAAGGAACATGTTCCCTGCATATAGGCTGAATCAGGCACCTCTGCTTAAAAATTGTAAGATGTAGCTCAGCGAATTCATTTTCAGTTCCTAATGAAATACATATGTTCATCTTCATGCAGCATCTCTCAAGGGCTACTGTGCAGAGCACTGTAGGCCACTAACAAGATCTTCTTTTCCTTCCTTCCTTCCTTCCTTCTCTTCCAACTGGTTTAAACCAGATGTTTTTTTATAAAGTGGGCTACATTTAGAAGGCTTTGAACCTTGGTATTATTTTAAATAATCTCATTGCTCCTGAAGAACCCTGAGAGAGTTTTTAGAATTTATTGTATAAGCACCTTGTGCTCTGTGTTGCATTTCTTGATTTAAAAATCCTTGGGGGAGAAGTGGGAGGTGACTGATATCAGGCTACCATATATAATCTGTGTGAGAACTGGGTTGTTAGCTGGTATGTTATCAATATAAAAATTTTTTTATAAGTTAGCTAATGCAGAAAAGCCACTTCCTAAACTGGCATGGACTGCTAAAACTTAGGAACTGAATGAAAGGCAAGTTTCTTCGTCAGCGGGTGGACTTGGTTCGGCTTGATCAGTCTGTAAGCGCGCAGGAATGTTCAAGCTGCTTTTATGTGTGCTCCTGAGGCAGGAGACGCTTTATGAACACTGGAGCTGCATGAAAAGAAGAGCCTCCACTTCCTGTTTGAATCAATGTCCATATTATTGTGAGGGATTACATCTTGGCTCTAATGTTCGTGACTGTGAAGAGACTCTTCCTGAAGATGGGAATGTAAGGCTACAGAAGGATATAATCTTTATCTTGTTTGCGGAAACTGCCAGCGAGTCTGGTTATTGCATTGCTGTACTTTGTGAAGTATATCGAGGCTCCCTGAGGGAGCAGGACTCAGTCCAGCGTGATGTTTCACAGGGGTCGGTAGCTCAGAAGTCAAGCCCATTGAGATGAGAGCACTGAAATTCACATTTAGGCGTAGACTGTGTGCCAGGAAATTATATAAAGAGTTCATAGTCTTTGATCCACAGCCTCTTGTATGTGCGTGGCTTGCAGAAAATATGCAAGCTTTTTATTTTTTGTAGCTACTAAATAGACTTGTATTTATTAAGTGAACCTGATTGTCACAGTCACTATCACTCAGTGAGAAACTGTGCTTCCCTTTAGGCAACTTCTGCAGCTGTCCTTTGTTTCTGTTACTTTTCTGTCTGCTTTTTTGTCTGTCTCATTCCTCCTCCCTTTCTTTTCTCTGTCTCTATGTGCCTCCTTTGTTATTCTGCCTTCATTTCCTTCTCTGTATTAAATCACCTTTCTAACCCCTGAGGGCTTAAATAGCATCATCCCCATTCCATCTGGAAAAAAAAGATCTTCAAAGACATGATTAGGAATGACACTGACATGTCATCAGTTTGGGAGTTGCCATTCCAGTGAAAATAGATGTTCACACTTGGTCACATGTTGTCTGCAGACTGGGACACAATGCATGGCATTACTTAAGGAAACCTTGTATTTGTGCCAGTATCTGTAGCTCTAGAGGATGGCAATAGCAGATGTTTAAAAAAACAACTGTCCCAAAATATTATCATCTTAATTGAACCTGGGCCAGGAGAAGTGCATTTCACCTCATGCCCCAAATCGAAAGCTGTGATCTCTTAAACTTTCCTGGGGTTAGTTTTAGATTGGGAACATAAAGTGAAATTCAGTGCTTCTGTGTCAAGCTTCCATGTCAGTTTAAATAATCATAATTAGAAATGAAAGACTCAAAAATTCCACTTCCAGTTTTGTGATCTGTGCATGCCATCTAATAAGAATTTGTATACTACCTATCACTGGAATGACTCTGCTGCTCATCCACATTTAATTGAAAAATAATCATTCTCTATTCAGTTAGATTTAATGTGTAAATGATGTATTGTGAGCAAAACACAACTTCTGAAATGTCTATTACTGTGGATTTTACTGTCTGCATTAAGTTCAGATATTAGTGCATTCAGATATTGGGTGATGTCATTCTGAGATGTGACTTTGCCAAGTGTGCCTCATTATTACTTTTTGCAACTGGTAGACTATGAATTCCTTTTCCTTTAAATGAAATTAAATATTTACAAGCTGTTACTTACTGCAGAGATATAAGTGAATGAAGCTCCTCTCTGAAACAAATGCAAGCTGAGGAAGGCAGAGACAGCAAATGAGTTTGAAGCTGTCATAGGAGGGAAACTCTGTGGTTCCCATATCTGAACTCTGAAAACCTGGGAGTCAAAAGCAGAAAAGTGTAAGGTCTCGGTTTCTGGCACAGCTTATTTCTCTGATGCAAGTGCACTTGCTGTGTAGTCACTACAGTTCGTGGACTGAAAGAAGATGAACAGATTTAGAGTGCTTTTATCTAACATGAAATTGATACTGTCTTATGGGAATGACTTCTGAGGAGAACATAAGGATGTCTGTGCTAGGCTAGAGGACCTGTGGATATCTAGGGAAGAGCATCAGACTCAGATGAATATTTTGTGATCCTTCACCACACAGCTTTTCTGGCCAACAGCAATTTGTGGCTCAGGGGTAACTGTAAAAGCTTTTCAGGTGCAAGAAACATACCTTGTTTATGAACATGAAAATGAGAGGAGGGATGAGCTCGTGTACTTCCAGTACTGGATTTCTATTGATTACATCATCCTTTCCACAAACCTAAATGAGTTCAAATTTTGGGGTATGTTCTCTGAGCGGTTTAAATTTTGTGGATCTGTATCTACATTTTGGAATTTCAAAACGATATCTCTACTATATTGATTTAAATACTATTTAAGTTCAGACAAATTACATAAAGTAACAAGTAGATCTATCAACACATAATTTAATTAGATTTTTTTTTTCTGCTGTAAGTTTCTTATCAATTTGGGAAGTTTAAAGGGTACTATTTCTCTTGAGTGAATGTTGTTTCTGGAAAGAAAGATGCTCAGCAGAAGTGGTTTAGATGTCTTTTTGTTTACATGGGATTTATTAAAGAATCTTTTTGGAAGTGTGGATAATGGTATTGTCATATGGAAAAAGCACAAAGTATCCTGAATGTTTTCCTTGCTTATTTAAAATTGAATAAATGTTCATTAAATGGACAATCTCATCTGAGCAAGGATTAATTTTAAATTCAAACCATTATTCATTTGGTGCATAACCAGTACGGTATATGCTCTTATCAACAAGTGAGTCTCATTTTTAATTTATGAAAGTTTACCTGAGAGTATTCAAGTGTCTCACCCCTTCCATGTATGAAAAATATGCCTTTGATGTCTCGGCGTTTGACTTTAAAACAACTGATCTTCTGGTGTGCTGTATAATAAAGTTGTTTTGATACATACAAGAAATTCTTTTTGTTTGTTCCAAGTTTGCTTGGCATAGTTAAGCTAGGTTTTTGTTCAGTAAAAATTGGTGATTCTTTTGAAATGAAAATCAATCTTTTCCTCTTAAGTTGCTTAAAAGCTCATTAAACAGGCATGATCAAGCTTTTTAGATTTTAAGAAGTACTGAAGGTGACTTTTGAAAGTCTATCTCAATCTTATTTACAAATTGTTCATGATTTTTAAATAAAGATTTCTCTTTTTTTAATATTGTATTGAAGGGCATAAATAGAAGCATTTAATTGTAGTGATCTCTGTATAGAGTCCATGAGAACCAAGCTGTGATTGTATTTTTCAGCTAGGGTAAAGCAGCACCATTTCACTGACTTAAATTTCACACATTATGGAAGTATTCTTGGCTTTAATTTATCTCATAGTTAGTGGAATGTTCACAGTAATGGAAAAGAAGAGGTGCAGGAGCCTACAAATGGGGAAAAGTAAACAGAAACAGGTAATATCACAAGAATTATATTTTAATTGTTGAATTCCACACTGGGGTTTCTTCCTGTTCATTTTTTTGCTAAACAATTCTATATTAGTTGAGTTTATCTAGAAAACCCAAGCCTGTTTGCTTGAGCAGAGTTGGTTTTTGGAATTTCTTTGTCTTCTTACTGTCTCTTAGTTCTCTGCCTTCCTTCCTATGGATTGGTTAATTCAATCTTTCTAGCTGCTGTATTGGTTTGTTCAGCTTCGCTGGGGTCAGCATCCTACGTATGGAAGGCACATCAACTGAAGGAAAGTAATATCCCAATCAACTTTCCACCACTGCAGACAGAGAGAAACCAGCTGGCACGAGTGAATTGATTTCTGCATCAATCTCCCTGCACAGGCAATCAATTCAACAGAGAGAAACAAGACCTGAGTCCTCATCGCTCTCCTGTTGCAGAAGGCTCCCTGTAGTGGAGTCCCATCCTCCCGAGGTCACTGCAGCGCCCTGTTGTCACCGGGCTGTGGGAGCAGGGGTTCTCCACGTGCTGTTCCTGGGCCCAAAGCCTGTGAAAGGTGACAGCTTCAGGGTGTGTTGGATCAGATCCTTGGGCTAGGGCTCCAACCGCATTAGTCTGTGTGAGTTACGAGGTATTTAAACCCCCAAAAGTGTTAGGAGGGATCATTCAGCTCTCATTGCTGACAGCACGAGGCTCATCCTGGCAATGAAAGCAGGACCCATTTTATGTGTAATTTTTTGTAGTTTCTGAGTCACATGCATGCTAATAATTCTGAGGAACACACACTTTTTTGTGGGCATCACTATTATATCTACGTGGGGATATAATAACATGGCATCATTATTTTATCTATGTGGGGAAAAACCACATGGTTTTCCTGCCTCAGCTTTTTGGTGAAGGAACAGTAGTACAGCAAACCAAGTCTGTTCTATAATAAAAATTTTCAGTGCATTATACTGTGTAAGTTAGGTAATGGCTTAAATAGTCAAGTTAAAGAGAAAATAATTAGAAGGCTAATTTAGATTCATCCTTCCCTATTACCACTTAAAGATGTTGGCTGTAGAGTTCTGTTACTGCTTCATTTACCTTGCCTGCTGCAAGGACCTCACTCCTTGTGTGTCAGACTGTGTGAGGAGGGGGGTTAATGTCACTGGATCAGAGCATGTAGCACTTGTGGCTTTTCTGGTACTGTAGAATTAGGAGCAAATAAGCTGACAGTGGCTTACACAAGGGAACAGACTTGTTCTGCTTTGTTCCCAAAGGTGTCATTGATTCTATTTGCATTACATGGTCAAATATTTGTCTATGGTTTCAGCGAGGTTGTCATAGGGCAGTGTTTATGTCACAAAAAGTGACACTTACTTGTTGATAGGATAGTATAATGTCAGCATGTCATGGTGGAAATGTCATCATTTTGTGATGTGACAAATTGTCCCTAAGGATAGACTTTTTAAGAGTTCTTAACAGATGTTAGAAAAATGAGTAATTTTAGATTGATTTTATTTGTGTCATATTTAGGAACAGTCAGAAGTTTAGAAAGCAAAGCTTACAGCAATTTGTATCACTTTTCATTCTTGAAGGGTCTTTGCTAATGTCACAAACTTTATTCATGATATGCATGATGCCTCCTTAGCAGGCAAATTTGTTGATACATCATGCTACAAGGCAGCTCCAGAGATGACAGTTTTTCAGTAGTAAATGTGTTTAATTGGACCATTTTCCTTTTGTAGCAGAAGGGATTTTCCTATTTTAGCCACAAAGTAGTAGGAGAATTTGGACAGTTTCCAGTCTGTCAAAATTTAAGTGCAAAAGGAAGTTAAGATAATTTTGTTTGTATTTGTTCTGTCCTTCATTCAAACCTCGTTAGAGGCAACTGTGATGCATAGTAAGCAGTGCTGCTTATACCTTATCTCCAAGGCAAATTCAGTTGGGATGGCTGTGCTGTGTGAACAGACCTGTACGTGGTATTGCAATGTATTCCTGGGCAGTTCCCATGTGTGCCTGAGACATGTGGTAAGAAACTGATGGGGAGGAGCTTCCATAGTTTCCAGAAGACATTTTAAATAAAATTAAGATGTGTAACTTGCACTGAAATCAGAACCTTTGAGAATGTTGGTTGGGTTTCTTAAATATGAAGGGGATATTCTGTCGAGAACTGAAGGCTGCTGCTTTTTCTGTGAAAATAGTAGGTTTTCTATTCTGTAGAAATGGACTAAATGGAAAATTCATTTGTCCAAGCACAGAAAAATTGAATCATAGATTTGCTCTTCAGGGGAGGTGTTTCTGGATTTAGTGGTGAAGGCCTGGTCATTCTCAGGGTGGTGGCAGCATACAGGCTGATTCTGTCAAAGGGGGGTCAGAGCAGCAATATGTACCAGCACTAGTGGGCTGTGTCCTGGCCCCCTTGTCTGAAAAGCTCTGTGCTCATTCTAAGTTGGACTGCAAATGAGTGATCTTGTATGAAACTACTTTCCACTAGACATGGAAAAACTTCCATTGAAATTTATGCTTTCTAAGCCTAAAGCTTAGGAATCTGTTTTTGCACGTGTGCTGTATGTGGAACTACATATGCAGGTGGTTTCAGGCACTTACTTTGAGCTACTGCTCTTAGAAAACACAGAGAGATATAAGTAAAATATACTATGTTATCTTGTAAAATTTTCTAAGTGAGGCTGAGATGGGCAGTCCCTGGACAACTCCTCTCTAGGAGCTGGGGAAGCCTGTCCACTCATGCCAGCCTTAGCTGTGGTGCTACTGTCAGAGAATGGTGCTACTACAAACTTTTCTTGCTGTACTTGGCCAATATTGAGCTAATGCTCTGTGACTACATCAGGCCACAACTTTCTGCTAAGGAACAGAAATCCAGTAAAGAAAAAACATAGTGTTTGATGGAACAGAACAGCGTTGAACAAAACTTGAACAGCTTTCTAGTCAAGATATTTGGACATTGGATACTTTTCTCAAACCATTTGGTCCAGAGCTAATCCACAGTAATCCTGAGTAAATTCCTAAAGTAGGATTTTTTTGCCAACAGCATAAAGCCTGAGTTTCCGTATTTTCTCAGTTCAGAGACAAACTTCAGGTGAGTTGGGATTTCTCTCCAGAGGACTGTCAGCGGTTGCAACATGAAGCATTCCTGCAGAAATGACAAACAAGGTGTGTCCAGTAGTTTTTGAATCCCTTGGAGTTCAGGAGAGCCACTTTTGGTTTGCAGGGCTGCCAGAGGCTTTCTGTTCTACTTTAGGCAGGTAACTCGGGTCTTTCTGTGCCTGAATGTCACATAGGGAAGTCTTGTTCTACATCTCTGGTTATCAGGGCAGCATCAAAGATCATAAAGTGTTTGGATACTTTGGAAATTTGTGTGATCATGTTACCATAGGTAAACAGAAGGGAAAGAGAGGCAATCTACACAGGAATGTTATTTTTCTGATATCAGGGAATCTCATTTCACAGTCCCTTATCCCGAGCTTTCATGTGGCTTTACATCCTATAAGTCATTGCTTTTTAAATGCTGTACTGTACAAGCAGGAGAGCATTATGAATGTTTTTTCATTTTCATGTATTTTTAGTGCCTTATACTTTGATTAGTGAAAAATACTTCTTACCAAGCTACTTTTAATTTTCATATTTATTATTTGCTTTCATAATAAAATCTATTTTAAAAATAATGGGGAAATTTTACCCTCCTTAAAGAATGTTTGGTAATTTAAGATTTTTTTCCTCCACTTCATGTTTTTTTAACTTTTAGTTTGGTAAGAGTTATAAATTTCTTAAAATAGTTGCATACATAATAATTTGAAATGTGTCTGGCATTAGTTCTGTAAAAACAATCTGGATGTTCTCTGATCTGGATCTACAGAGCCATAAAATATATATGGCACTGTATTAAGTTTTATAATGCTCATTACTTCAGTGTTGTACCTGTTGGGTAGAAAATCACTGAAGCGGATGAAAAGTATTGCTCTTTGAGCAGCAGAAATATTGGAAGCACTTCTATATGGCCCCTTCTAGAGATGAGTTTCACTGCAGGGTTCAGCAAAGAAATAATTAGTATTTAAACTGTTTGCGAAGGAATATGACTGCTTCTCCAGACAAGAAGAATTGCAAATCAGTGAAGCACTGCACAGGTTTTATTTTGGCTAAAATAATTGCCACACGAGGTCTTCAAGTTATAATGAGGGATATCTGTGGTCTAGCAAAGTGAGCTTATAGCTCAATATAATAAGACCTTGTTTTGATTCCTGAATCTTTCACATGGCTGTCATTGTAATGTGGAGCAAAGCTCTTTGTTCCTGTTCCATTTGTTAGAGCTGTATTAGCAACGTAATCTGTGTGTCTTTAATATTAACTGTGCCTTCATATTTAGTCACTCTCAGGGTCAATTGCTAAGCTACTTAGACAACGAATTTAACCACCTGCTTTGGAATCACTGTAACCAGTGTTCTGGAAGGCCTGAGGGAACTACCTGTGTGTTGTACAACATTGACCATTGTATGCCAGCAATGAGCTCCAGAATGTTAAATATTTAAATAGTGTTAGCTGACCCTCTGCTTATAAATACAACCCTAATAAACCTCAGTATTTGTCTTGATATCTCCTTGTTTTTGAAGGGGATTTTTATGTATGTATAGAAGTAGATGTATTTATGTAATAGGTGTTGCATTAGCATTGCTAGTGGTCATAATGTGTTTAGTTTCAAAGGGTATTTGCCTTGAAATTTGCTGCAAAATTGGAGGTGCCCACAATTCACTTGGGAGTGTCTGGGAGAAAGTCATGTTAATATTTTAATTTTAGAATACGACATTGTAGTGTTCCACTTTCATCACTGAAGTGCCTGTTATTTTTAATCAGTAGTGTTCTTCAGGGCATGAAATAGTCCTGTAAGCACGGTGGTACAAAGCCATAAGAAAACATGGAAGTTTGTGGTGGGTGTATAATGCCAGCTCAGTTCTATGTGATGAGAGCTTGTTGTGTAGATTTGGATGTCAGCAACTCCTGAGCATAAATCATAGTATGCATGCCCTGTTTTTGTGAGTGACTGAGGTTCACCTGTCTGTTTTATGGGTTTGGATGCTTTACAGTATGCTGGGTTTGCATTCTCACAGGTTATGGTCCTCTTAAAACAAACCCAAGCCCATGGGTGTTTTTAAGTTGCCTTATTGCTGGTGCTTGGTGCAGCTCTGCAGCCATTGCACTGACACAGCTGAGACAGATGGGACACAGGCAAGGGACTGTGAACAAGTGGCCAGAGCAGTATGGAAACATGAACTTTGGGAAGGAGCTTCTCCGCTGAATCAATGTGTTGACAAACAGAATCCTTGATGTGCAGTTTCCTTCCTGTTTCTCTGGGTACCAGTGCTGCCTTAGGCAGCTGCAGACCCATACAAACCCTCTCAGCTGGTTTCACTGTAGTTGTTAGAGAAATGAACTGGAGAGAATTTATTGCAATAAGAAGAACCTGAACATCTGTGTTAGACTATTTTATTTAAAGTCTGATTTAAATCTGCTTTGCTTCAGTTTACTTCTTTCTCCATCCACTGGGGATATGCAGAAAAGTTTATTCCCTGTCTGTTTTCATCAAGCTTTAATATCTCTGAAAGCCTTTATTATGCTTCTCCTAAGTCTTGTGCTCTTTAGATTAAATAACCTCAGCTTTGTCATCCTTTTCTTGTTGCTTGCTTGATGCTGCTTTTCTAGACCGCTTATCATCCTCACTGCGTTCTTCCAGGCTCTTTCCAATTAATCAGCATTAGTTCTGTGATGCTCTGGCACGAACACCCTCTTCCAACTGAGGTCTTCAGGCTGGAGTAGAAGTTTCCTTTCTGAGACTCACAGGATGCATGTGTCTTGCAGCATCTTTATCCATTTTATCCATTCCCTTATGGTGCCATGCTGCTACAAAAAAAAGCAGGAGACATGAGTGTCTCATGATTCATTAACACTCCCAGCTCTTCTCTTGCTGAGAGTACTTTGCTCTTGCCCATTCTGATTATGTGCATTTCAGTGTTTATGCTCAATGACTGCCATGATTCATTATTGGTAATTTTTCAATTTGTGAATATCACTAGGAGTTCCCATCCTGTACCTCAGCCTATTCCAGCTTGGTGTCATCCTTGGAGTTAATAAGCACAGCCACTTCAGCCAGAGTAAGGACATGATCCCTTGCCAAGCCCCTTGACAGAGGTATCCATTGCCTTTCTGTTATCTCTAGGGCTGCTTACTCTGCTATATAAGGCCATTAGATAATTTTGTTAGTATTTGCTTTTAAGTATTTCAAATTGGCCTTCATAATTTCTTTTACACAGTTTATTTACTGATAACTTGTAGAATTTTTCTGATAATTGAAGCTACACTAACTAACTGGTGCTTTCCAGAATCCTCCTATCCCTTGTCCTCTTTTTATAAAAATAAGTTCAATGCCCATCCTTTTCTGTCCATCTGGTATCCACCCTAAATTCCATTACTTCTTTTAGAAGTGAGTGAAACAATCTCAGAAGTTATGAAAACGTTTGAGAATCTGAGGATGATGTTGATTGCCACCTCACCTACTAGTATGCTTCTATTACCTTGTTCTTTGTTAAAATACCACCTGAATCCTTTTTTTCACCTTTCTCCATCTCCAGGCACCTGTTGCTTTTCAATGCATTTCACTTGGTTTTGCCACTGTAGCTCTTTGTGAGACCTTGTGGTAAACCAGGTGCATGAACTGATTTAGGTAAGAGTGGCTTTGCAGTCATTCTCTGCAATGTCTTGCCTTTCATGCTCTTAGGATGTCTCCCCTGGCCCAATCCCTTAACTGTCACCCCCACATTAGGGGAGTAATGTGAAATTCATATCCAGAAACAGTTAACAGAAAGTTTTGGGAGAGGCTGTGTCCTGCTGCATTCCTTTTCCTAAATATATCATCTTGTAGGTTTATTCATTTTATTGGTAAGGTCCATGAATTGAATTATTTTTCTTGCTGACTAAAATAATGTACCAGTACATGAATCTTTCAGAAAAACATGAATTTTTGTGTTCCTGTGGCTTTTACTTCACGTGGCAAACTCTGATTTAGTGCATCTACTTTACGGCTAACATAGTGTCCTTGGGTTTTGCATGCTATTGCCTGGATGTTGTTCCACACTGGCATATGGGCACACAGCACATGTCCTCCCACGCCTCCCCCCACCTCTGCCTCGCTGCATTCCCAGGCTGGGCAGCCTCCTGCTCTTCCATAATCTCCTTTCTTTTTTATTTCTTCTGTTTATTCTCCTCACACTGCTGGCATTTTCTTTCTATCTTCCTCTGCATCCTTAACTCTTCAACCTGCCAACCTGCGTGAGCTTCGCTTTGCCTTTCTGGATTATAGACATTTATAGGTAAATGTATAAGCAAAATATACAACCGGTAAAAACAAGTTCTGTTAAAATCAGAAGCTTTGTGTGCATGTTTATATACTTATTTATGTCTCACTTGAAATACTTTGTAGGTTAACCTCTCCTTTATGTTTTGCCCCCCCCCCCAATTATTGCAGTGTTTACCAATAAAGGCCTCTGTTGCCTTGGTTGAATGTTTACTTTTCCCTGTTGCTTTTCCCATGTGGCCAGTGTGAAACCTGTGCTTCTGAAACAGTACCTTATATGTCCCTTAGTATAATTTTGATTTTGGTCTTGGAGTAGGGCATATAGATGCTACAGTAAAGCAGTTAATAATATTCAGCAGATGTTAATGCATTAAACATAGGAGTTCAGAGGCAGGCTTCTCGCTTTTATTATTATTACTGCACAGCTTTTAAGTGTCCCTGTGTCTTCCTAGGCAAATATCTGGAATTTATTGAGTGAAGTAAGTTCCTTCTGGGTGTTTACAGGAAAAAGTGACAAATGTGATTTGATAACATTGATGATTACATGATTCCCCTTCCACTGGTGAATCCAAAACGTCTTCTGAGAGCAAAATAAAATTGTTACCAAGACTAGACAGTGAGTTAAAGTAAAACCAAGAGTTGGTTTAACTCTCAGAATTTCTTACAGAGACATTTAAAGAACAGAAGAAAAAAATAACAGAATGTTAATGAGCTTTATGTCTACAAGGATTAAGCTGATTTTTCAGATAAAGAGAAATGCATAGCTTGCTGAAAAGAACAAAGAAACGCTGCTGGTGTTCATATCAAGCCATCGCTATGTGTGCGATGAAAGTGTTGACGAAAGGCTATTGAAGAGTAACCACAGCATCACGGAACATGCTGAGTTGGAAGGGACCCACAAGGGTCATCAACTCTTAGCCCTGCACAGGACCATCCCCAGGAGTCACACCGTGTGCCTGAGAGTATCATCCAAATGCTTCTTGAACTGTCAGGCTTGGTGCTGTGACCACTTCCCTGGGGAGCCTGTTCCAGTGCCCAGCCACCCTCTGGGGGAAGAATCTCTTTCTAATATCCAACCTAAACCTCCCCTGACACTTCAGACAATTCCCTCAGGTCACTGGTCACCAGAGAGAAAAGATCAGTGCCTGCCCCGTCTCTTCCTCTCACAAGGAAGTTGCAGCTGCAATGAGGTCTCCCCTCAGTCTCCTCTTCTCCAGGCTGAACAGACCAAATGCCCTCAGCAGCTCCTCATACAGCTTCCCCTTAGGGCCTTCACCACCTTCATTGCCCTCCTTTGGACTCGCTCTAATGGTTTAATATCTTTCTTATTTTGTGGTGCCCAAAACTGCCACAATATTGAAGGTGAGGCCGCCCCAGTGCAGAGCAGAGTGGGACAATCCTCTCCCTGGCCTGGCTGCCGATGCTTTGCCTGATGCCCCCCAGGACATGGTTGGCCCCCCTGGCTGCCAGGGCACTGCTGACTCACATTCAACTTGACATTGACCAGGACCCTCAGGTCCCTTTCCCAGCACTGCTTTCCAGCACCTCATTCCCCAGTCTGTACAAACATCCAGGGTTGCCCCACCCCAGGTGTAGAATCCAGCACTTTCCCTTGTTGAACTTCCTATGGTTGGTGATTGTATCAGCCCTCTGATTTGTTGAGGTCTCTCTATGGGGCCTCCCTGCCTTCAACAGCTGCTCCCCGTTTTGTGTTGTCTGCAAACTTGCTTCGTGTTCCTTCCAATCCTGCATCCAGGTTGTTTATGAAGATGTTGAAGAGCACAGTGCCCAAGCTGGAGCCCTGTGGAACCCCAGTAGGGACAGTTCACCAGTCTGATGTCACCCCATTCACTGTTACCCTCTGTGCTCGAACTGTGACCCAATTGTTCACCCAGCCCCGGATGTGTTTTTCCAGCTGTGGGCTGGACACTTTGTCCAGAAGGATCCTGTGAGGGACAATAGTACAGGGGACACCACTGAGCAGAGGGTGTCCACACTGCACACAGGAATTCTGCAGCAGGTTCACACAACATTAGGTGACTGTTTCTGGTGCAGTTCATGTGTAGCAAAATACCTCTTGCATGATGCTCTACACTGCAAGTTGAGACTGCTGTTGGCATCTGTTTAGGTAGAAGAAGACTGAAAACCTACAGGGCTTGCCACAAAGCATGAGGAAACTGAACTGCTGAAGGCATGGAACTGTGTGCTTCCCATGTATTTCTACAGAGGTCAGTGAAGCTTTATCAGCAGTTGTGTGCACTGTCCTGGGGGACCTGTGCTGTAAAGGAGCACTTTGAGCTGTAATACGAGAATTACCGCTGGTAGAGTCCAAGACTTTACCAGCTGAGGGCTGTGCAAAGGCCCTGTTTTTGAGGAGAGTGCTGAAGGAAGGCTTAGAAGCGAGAGGTCTTGGATCTTCAAAAGACATCATAAAATACTTGGCATTTAAGTAGTTTCACTGAATATTAAAGAATGCTCTGGATTTGACATTTTTACTGCTTGGACTGTTTTTTAATGCAGTCAGAAAGTTTTGGAGCTCATGGTGTTCTTGTTGTAGGAAAAAACAAAGGTGAAATTTTTAAATATGTAAGGAAGGCTCTGAAAATAATCTGGGAAACTTTGGAAACAAGGAACAGGGAAGATTGTGCCAGCAGGAGTTGCTATTGCGATTTTAAGTCGTCCACCTCTCTTGAGGGTCAGGAAGTTTAGGGCTGAGATAGTGTGGGATCATGTTGAATGTGGGGGTATATTTAGAGATGCAGGAGTTTTGTAATGTGTGATACTATGGCCATCAGTCTCCATTTTTTGCTTTGGCTTTACTAAAGCCAGATTTGATTTTTGAAGAAGTCTTGAAATCAATCTATTAGTTGACCTTGATAATCTACCTTTTATTTTCATATTAATCATTTTAATCTATTCAGATAAAGCAGCAGGAAAAAGGCAGTTTCTTATCATGCATTTATGTGGCACGAAGTGGAGAGGAATCACAGATTTTAAACAGAGTTTTGAAGTTCTACAATGTGGAAAGGGGAGTTCACCAAAAGCAGAGTTGATGTTCATTATTTTGCTTTCAGAGCTGTAGTAGATCTTTAGAAAAAGTTTACAGAGGGCGCATTGGCTCCACTTGTCTATGCTCCAGTAGTTTGTGATCCCACATATGTTCTGCTTCAGGCTGGATAATTAAGGTTGCCAGTGGTTATTGCTTTCTGTATAATAACTCATATCTGTCCTGGACTGGAGGATAAGCTTTTGTTGCATCCCAAAGTTGCTGTGCATCCTCATGCCACTGTATATATACTACTTGAACTGCAGTAATCTCTCTGGATTTTCTTGCTCTTGCTTTTCTGTGCCAGTGAGCATCTTTCAAGGTTTGAGAGACAGAGTGAGTGGGGTGATACACTTCACTGGGGAATGAGGACTGTTAAGAGGAGGTCATGCTGTACCAGGCTACGGTATTTCTTTAACTTGGGCAGGCAAGCCTTCCTGTCCCCTAGGGACCATACTTTAAACATGCAGGATGAGAAAAAACACCTGTGACTTTGCTTCCTGAGTTAGAGACATGTCACACAGGGCCACGCAGCTGTAGAGCTTGGCAGGAGTATTCAGCCATTGGTCTGTAGCAGCACACAGACATCAGCCTGCAGGAGTTCCTGGTGCTGATGGCAGCTTGCAGAGACCTTGTTTGAAGATGGTTTCCCTGCGTCTGGACAGCACTGCTGGCTTGGAATAGCCACAGGTTTGGCTCCATGCTCCCAGTTTTCTTGGGAGGAATGTTTCCTCTCACAGCATCCAGCTGTGACTAAGGAGTGGAGGAAAGAGATGGTGAACAGGAGATGATTACCACAATTTCTAATTGTAAATACTCCTTCATTTAGTCTTTACTTTGTTCTGAATCTAAGTCAATAAGGGGTAAGCAAAGAGGAATAGGCAGAAGTCATGAGTAAGATGTACAGTGTAACTGAGCCCAAAATGTTTACGAGATCACACTTTGATTTTTAAACAATTGCTTAAACAGATAGTTTATTGATAGAAGGACATTTCTTGCGTTTGAAAATGATTTATGGCTTATACAGTAATTGAAGTGGCAGTCACTTCATCACACTTAAGTTTATTGATTCCATTAGTACATTGACCTCCTTTCTGCTGAACCACCAGTTTGAATGTCTGTGCTGTGTGTGATAAATTGTAAGGAAAAGATGCCATTTTTCCCAATTATGCCGGACACAGTTTTTTGCAATACATAAAGAAATGAAAATTCAGCAAACTACTGGAAAATTAAAAATTGGAAGAGAAATGATGTTTTGAGTCTCTCTAATTTTGATGGATTTTTCCAGGTAACTTTGTGTCTATCACAGGATGTCTTTTCTGCAGGTCAGTCATGGATGCTGAGTTAGTTTGCTCTGTTTAAGTGGCCAGCATCCATATTCCAGCAATTTGAATACACGGAACTCCAGAAGAATATGAAAACTATCATATGATGGGAGAAGAAGGCCAGCTGGAAAGTAATTTCTGTATGATTCCACTTTGCATATTGTACATGTTAAATAACACTTTCCACATTTTTATTTCCCCCCAGAAAGATTGCTCATAGTTGGGTGGTGCTCAAAGGTGCAAAAGCAAAAATGGAGAGCATTGGCACATGAATTCCATGGGAGCAGGAATACAGAAATCACAGAAAGGCAGAAATCCAAGAAGGTCAGAAATCCCTCTTTGCTTACATTCTGCTGGGATAGCAGCTCCCTCCTGCTCTGGCCTCTTTAGAGTGAGCTGCCTTCTGCACTCTTGCTTAATCTTATCTCTCCTTTGGGAAGATAGTGGCTTTCTGCACCAAACTGCCTATAAGAGCAGGAGCTGCTGCCTTGCCAGGAGCAGGGGATTCTCCATGTCTGCCTGCCCTCCCTGAGGCCCTGGACTTGTTGAGCTTGTGGCAGCTCCCCTGGACAGTGTGCTGTGAGAGCTGGTGGTGTGGCATGGCACTAAGGAGGGAACATTTTGGCTTTCGCTGCATGTCCCTTACGTTTGATAGGTTTTCTGCTTTCACCCCTTAATCACCGATGAAAGTCAGCCAGACTGGAAGGACATGTTTTGCTCTTTGTAGCTCGGAAACAGAACAAAACAAAGTAAAGATTTGGCCCGTGGGATAACTGAAATGAGAATAACCCATCATTCTGTGTCTGGTGGAAGGATAGGTAATATTTTTACCACTGATAGTATATGCTGGGCTAATGGATGTAGAGCTTCAAAAGCTCCTGCAGGATATTCTGGCCATTTAATAATGCAGTTCTGAAAAATAAAAGGCTTTGATTACAACCAAGGCTCCATATAACACTGTCAAACCAATGTTCAAGGTCTCTGAGCAGTGCTTACTTACTGGTGGAAGAGGTATTTAGCAAAGCCATCTTAGGAGCGCCGTATTTTTAACAGCATGATTTGTGCCTGGCTTACCACAAATTGAGTTTTGACATGATTCCAGGAGCACCTTTTCATTGGATTTGGCCCAGGCATGCTGTGCTTTCACTGGAATAAGCCCGGAAAAGCTGAATGGGAGAAAAAGAAATTGGGATCTGTCATGCTCTTTCCAAAAGTTTTTTCAAGCAGATTTGTTTTCATCCTGTTGCAAGAGGGAAACTTTTGGATGCCGAGTCTGATTCAGAGACCAAAAGGATCACACAGTCTCACATTTATTAAATTGGGATGTGAGTTGGGCCATATGGCACAGAAGCAGAATAGGGAGACTGTGAAGGGTTTTCTCCAGGGGTCCCACTCTTTTTCTGTGACTGCAGTGGAGTTATTGCCGTTTTATGGTGCAGACACGCTCAGATGCTGTGCTGACAAGGGCAGTACAGTCATCTGAACTGGACTGAATTAATTTCTTCTATATAACAACAAAGTCTCTGGCCACGTTATGAGGTTGGACCATCTGTGTGGGTTTATAGAAGTGTTGTTGCTCAGAAGTTTACAAGCTTTCCAACAGCCAAGTGGAAAGGGCATTTCTCATTATTGTACCAATGGCTGAGACATTAAATGCCTGATGTTATGTTCACAAATGAGTGTACAGATTTCTGGCAAAACCAAGGAGTCAGATGCACTCATGCAGATTAAGGTCATGTTACAGTATATCCAAGGGGGGTTATATACACCCAGGTTGAACCACTGGGTCTTCCATGTGAAATGAGGAGTAGGTTTTAGATAAATGATAAAATTGGCATAATATTTTATCAGTGCTTTTTTTGTTCTTTTTTAATCAGTTGGATTAAAGAAGAAAACAGGATCTAATTTAATTTCTCTTCCTCCTCCCTGTAAAAATCTGTTTTACTGGCAAATTAGAATTTCCGAAAATTTTATCAAGCAAATACTTTCCATCTGACAAGGCTGAAACTCCAAAGTTGCCAGGAAACCAGAAATCTAGTGAGACATTAATTAGAGGAGATGGTCTGGCTCTTGCTCTTGCCATCTAACTCCATTTTTCTATCCTTGCCTCATTTCACAGAGG
Organism: Pachyramphus minor; assembly: GCA_013397135.1. Classification (NCBI taxonomy): domain Eukaryota; kingdom Metazoa; phylum Chordata; class Aves; order Passeriformes; family Tyrannidae; genus Pachyramphus; species Pachyramphus minor. Next base: position 209,294 of record VYXB01002304.1, read on the forward strand.
AAGACCAATAACTATTTTAGGTTCAGTAGCCAGCTGATTGTCTTGTCTCTTATAATGCATATCATGAATAAAAAAAGAGTTTATTTGCAGAAGTATCATGAAATATTTGGCTGTGCTACCTATGAAAATGCAATAAATGATTTTGTGTGGCCTGAGCTTAAATGAGAAAAGGTGGAATGGTGACCAAAAGAATGGCTGAGCACATATAAACTGCAAGAAATGCCTTCCACAAGGAAGGAACATCCACTGTTACTATTTTATTAGAATGATGGTCAAGAACCAGTAGGAATACTTGGAATACAGAAAAAGTTGTGCTTCTCACCTCCTGGTTGAAGGAGATGCGTAAGGATTAAATTAAAGTAAATATGCCTGTAATTTACTGTATTGTGTGCATTCAGCACACTTGCTCCTTGACAAGTATCCAGCTCCATTCAGTGCCAGCTACTTCCTAATCAAGTAATAGATGAGGTTGGAAGGAGGCTGCTCAGCATATTTTGGTTGAGCTTTTGCTGCTGGGGCCAGATGCAGAATAAGCAAGACGAGGCAGGATGTTACAGGATGCTGAAAGGGTGGAGGGTGCTTCAGCTGCTTGTTGTAGGCACTATTTATACTTGTTTTTCCTTAAAGGATCATTGGTTAAAGTGCAAAAATGGTGATTAAAGCAGCGAATTTAATGTCTGCAATTGTGGTGTTGATACTTGTGTCAAATGAAGCAATCCAATATCTCCCTGACTAAGGATTGCAGGACTTTCTAGAAGAGGTGGGTCTGGATAGATCCATGTTGCCTTTGTTGCTTTCTGAATCTCAGTTACCTTTTTTGACACTTAGCCGTGGCTTCCCACCTTGTGAGGTTTATAAACACCTGCTGTCAAAAATCCCAAACAGCAAATTAAGAAGTAAGTATGAATTTAAGCTGGAACTTCTTTAGTCCTGGGATCACAGGAACTGACCACAATCATTGATCCACAGTGTGGATTTTTAGGACTGCGTCTTCAAGTACAATCAAACCAGATATAAGGGACAAATTTTACCATCCTGTGGAAATACTGTCAAACTGTGTGAGTTTAGACTGTGCCAAAAGTGTATCCATTTTTCCTGAAATAATTTATATGTAATTTTTTGAGAATTTTGGTAAAAGCTTGACTTAAATGGAACCCTTTAAGTCACAGTGATAGCAATCCTTTGTGTTTGATGATGGATGTCGTAGTTTTACATCAACAGAAGCCAGATTAAAGTGGGCAGTCTCTGAGATCTTGACCTTCTGCTTTGAATCTATAAAATGGGAATAGCAATGGTTCCTTATGCTCATATAGTTATCCTGAGAATTAATTTATGAACATCCAGTTGCTGGTGACGGTAGTGTTTGTATTGAGTATAGTTATATACACACTGTATCCAGTTGAATTCTGTGGAATACAAAGTGATATTTTTTGAGGCTTCCTAAAGTTTGGTACATTGTACTACACTTGAGATGAGAGCAAAAGTGGAATCTGTTCTTGTTTTTCTTGAAGGCTCCTCAGTTCACGCGACTCTTCTTTGGAACCCGAGACTTCGTTCTTTCCAACCATGGTCCAAGTTAAAACAAAAGTGAAATAATGTTTTGCATTGTCTCCCAATAGGCACTGGACATGCATTTGATACATGCCTTGATTTAGCAATAACTCTGGTTTGTGTTAGACAGCTCAGTCCTGCAGTGTGCTGGACACTCCTGGCAGTCCTCAGTGCCCTTGCCATGGCTTGGAGTGTTCCATGTGCCCCTTAGGGCTATGTAAGCAAGTGGGAATACACTGCATCCCACAGTATTTACATTTTCATTGTACTGCTTTTCCTTTTTTCTTTCTCTTCTTTGTTAACTGTTCTCTTTGTTTGGCTTTGGGCCCTGAATATTCTCAGGTTCATAGATTGTGAACAAAGTTTTCCACTACCTGTCTACTTCATATTCCCTAATGGGAACCCTTCTATGTAGAAGTAGAAATTTTCAATCTGTTAAGATCTGGTGAGCCAAAAAGACTTTTTGCAGCCAAATTAATTTTTAATGGCATATTGATTCAGTGTCTAGCAGCTGACATGTCAGAGTGTATGAAACTCACCCTTTGTCCCATCCCTAATGCATCTCCTTTGAGCAGTCACTTTTTGTGCCTCTTTTAGGTTTTCATGGTTTTTTATTCAGGACCTTGACATGCGCTGGTGCTGCTTTGATTTGGTAAGGGTGGATCCCATTGGTGTGAGCACTGACAGAGCAGTGAGACCACACACATCCCTGCTGTGCTGCTGCTCTCCCTGATGACAGTCTCCAGAGCAGAGGCAGTTTTAAGAAAATGCCACACCTAACTTGACTTTCACATTTCGTGTGGGGTAACGTAAAGCTCTATCGTGGTGCTGGCTGTCCTGCTGATCTCTTGTTGCTGTTCCTTACCAGAGTGTCTAAGCATCCCATCCATCCCAGAATATCTTTGTTCTGTGGGCTCTGGACACACAGCACAAAATGGGGTTTGGGGAACACTTTACAAATGTGTATGAATAAAATGAATTCTCTAAAATTTGTGCTCTGAGTATTTAGATGAACTTGGCTGTTGGTTTTTTTTTTCCAGAAGGGATATGCTGCTTTTTGAATCTTACAAAGGCAAACAAAGTAAGGTAGTGAAACACAGTGTTTTAGAAGTCATTAATTATAATAATATATTTACAGCTATTTAATGATTTCAAATATTTAGGATTTTTGGATACTTGGTTTTTTAAAAGGATCACTTGAAAGGACTGGGAACATGATACTTTCTGAAAATCAGGTCTAGTTAATGTTGCCTAAAGTGAAGATGAGTGCAAGGCAGCTTACCAGTCATTTTTAAAAATCTACATCCATCTAATGTTGAGGAGCCTGATTTCAGGTCCCTGTTTGGAAACCCAATGCCTTTTTTTTTTATTTAGCTTCATTTAATCCCTCTCTACAAGGGTCTCTGTAAAAGAGAGATATCTCATCATGCTTCTGTCAGAGTTAATACTTTTGAAAGACTCCAAATGTTTCACAAATTACACCTCAAAAGTATTAATTTATTTATTATTGCAGCCCTGGTGGAGACATACTTTGCACTTCTCTACCTATATCTTCCTAAAATGAGCACAATGGGATTATTTGGTATTAATGTATTTTTCCCTGTGGAGAATGGAAACCAGTCAATGGAGGTAGGAAATTCTGATGAGCTCTGCCTTTGCAGGTTTTGAAGCTTAAGTGTTCCCTCTGTCTCACTGCTGGCCCCTTAAGCTGAAATTTTAAGCTATTTCCTACTCTTGTTTTAATGCCTGCTTTGTAAAATACTCCTATTAACATTACATTTGTGTCCTGCATTATATCTGGTGCTGCTGTGTAGCTGAGAGATGCAGGCATTTCAACCCAGAGTGAGGTTGTGGCTTGTATTCATATTCAAATCTTGGTATCATCTATCTATGAAATTATTCATCAGATTCCTGTGTGAATGCTTTTAATGGTTTAATGTGTTCAGCTGATAACAAACTGCATGCTCAAATGTAATGTTGCTCTTTTTAGACTTGATTAGACTCTATCCTTGATTGTGATTTAATGGCTGCTCACAAGCTTGTTCGCTTTTGCTGTTGCATATTAAGTACCAAAGTATCCAGCCAGGTCTGCCAAAGTCTTTCAGGAGACCGTGGTTTCTCAAGGAGATGAAAAGCCCTAAGTAGGCTAACGTTTTGATCCAGGACTGGGATTGTTCTCCATCACCAAAGATTTTGTCTGTAAATCCCTCTGGAAATGTTTGAGTGTCCAAAGACCTGTCCCAGTGCTTAATTTTACTCCCCTAAAATGCTATCGAAACAATCAAACAAAATCCTTTTTAAAGCAATCAGTACAAGCAATAGCAGTCCAAACAATTCTAAATATAAGTTTTATTCACCTCTTTTTCATTTCCCAAATGCCTGTCTGAGCTACTGTGCCAGAAAAAGCATTGTATGATAGAGGTCCGCTACTTCTCCTATGCTCTGTGCCTCATCTCTAACATCTCGTGTTTGTTGTACCACAGGTACATGGCCCCAGTTACCATAATCTTCTTTTAGAATACATTATTTTTCAGTGGGCCCTTAAAGAAGTATTGATAAATCTGTCAAATAGGAAGATGTAGGGATTTCCACAAGAAGTCTACAGAGGAAAGGCTTGATCTGAAGTCTGTGCTAATGCCATTACCAGTCGTTTTTCCCATAACTATCTAGTCTTTGTTTAAACTAGGAGAGGATTAATAAAAATGTGATAGTGCTGCACTAGTCAGGAGATTGTTTAAGCTAGGTTTGAAGTTATACCATCTGCTTGAACAGCACAGAGAGAGATGAAACATCCTCATCAGTTCTCTGGACAAAGGGCAGTGGGAATGTAGGACCACAGAGGTGTGTTGATGTGTTTAGTGATGTGCTCCACACCTTTGGCTAATGTGTCCCTTATGAGCCCTAGTGAACTCATGGTCTCTTAAAAAAATATCTGTAAGAATAAATAAGCTTTAAAGGGTAGGCTGATGACACCTGACCCTCAGGTGATGTGAGAATAGCCTGTAAGTAATGGCATGTTTTAGACCAGAGCTGATTTCCACAGCCAACTGTTGCTCTTCTAAAGAGTTGCCAGTGCAGTTTTATTGCAGTGAGTCTCTACTGACCTTGGTCTGTCCAGCCCTGCCTGGGGCTGTGGTCACATCACAGCCTCTTGTCACTGCCAGCCCACCCACCTGCCCTTGGCCTCCTCCTCACTGTCAGGGCCACAGCAGGGACAGGTGGAATCCAGCATGAGGGTGCAGACAAACAACTGAGGAGCAACTCAGGTGTTTAACAGACTGGTTTAACTTACTGGTGCCACTTGGGCTGTCTGAAAGAACAATATCCTGTGCATATACATGGAATTGGCATAATATTGGACCTGGGAAAAATAAATGCCTTTTAGATCATTCAGGTGTGGTACACTAAGGCATCTGAAATTGCACAAAATACTTATTTTAATTCCAGTTTTAATGCCTGGAACTCCACTGGCTCAATCTATGGACACTTAGCTCACAGCTGGCTGCACACCTGTGCCTGGGAAAGATACCAAGATAGTAGCCTTTCATTAAGCACACTTAGAGATTAAATGAAAAAAGTTGTACAGAAAGGAAGGATTTTGCAGTAATAAGTAATGCGGTAAATACCAGTTATCAGGGAAAAGCCATAGGAAAGATGCAATTTCAACCCCTGGTGAGGTGCTATTGGCTTTTGAGAGTAGTCTTACGAGGAGAAAAGTTCTTGTAGCTTGCTTTAAAACACTTGCAAAGATTAAAACCTTTAAAATGCCTTTTCTCCTCCAAGTGGCTCTTTTGTACTTGTATTCAACCCCATGCCTTCATCACTGCCTGCTAAAAGTCCTTCATTTTTCCATGGGGAAATAATCACCAGCTGAAGTGGATCAAGAATTACTTTTATGTGGATCATACTCAGCAACAAGTTTAATTACAGTTGAAGTGGTAGATATTCCTCTTGTGGCACATCCTCCCTTTGTTGGCACCAGAAAAAACATTTAGCAGTGGGGAAACTCCTAACTTCCAGGAGAATATTGTGTATTTCTGCTGCTCTGACCACGTAGCCGTTACATTAGCCCAGCTGCCCCTTTCATCTTCCTTTCAGGAGAGAAGAAATATATATCTTGTGATTTAATGTATACCCAGCACAAGGGCTGGATATGAAATTTAAAAATCAGCAAAATATTCTGCATGCTTAAATTGCATAATAGTATTTTATTAAGGCAGCAACTCTGAATTTTGTTAAGATGTAGAGCAGACAATTTTGTTTCATATTAATCAAATCCCAGATATATCAGGAACATGATTTATTTCCTACTTAATAATCTACTAAATGCAAATATTGGAACTCTTTAAGCAAGCTAAATTTTTTTTTCACTTGAGCTTGATGAAGCTGATTAAGAAATATCTGCAATAGGTTGTTTTAGTTCCAGTGTAAACTATTGGTTTAATAAAACAAATTACCACCTCAAGGGAGTGTAAAGAGAAACACTGGAACATACTAAGGGCAAGATTTTCAGAAGCATTTTATAGTGTCTTAACTCTGCTCTGTGAATTTTATCCTTCCCTTCAAAAGGAGGAAGGTGAGAGAAGCACCCAGTGTTCCTCTCAAATAAACAGTGAACAGAGTTTGCAGAACATTTTTTCTGTGTTCTCTGTAACATATTTGTTCAGCATTGCTATGAAATCCTAGTTGTCTTGCTAAAATCAAAAGTCTTCTGCCAAAGGCAAGGACAGGTTAAACTAAGTGAGCTGAAAAACATCTGTTAAACTCACTGGCAGTATTTTATTGTCTGTGTCTTGTTAGCCTTTTGTTGGATTTGGCTCAGTTCCTTGAGAAACAATCCCATCTCTTGAAGAAATAAACCTTATGTTACCACCTTAAAATAATACAAAAAGTACTTGATTCTTCTTACTACATTCCCCCATCTTCTCTCTTTAAGCTGTGGTGTTTGGCCGTTTTAATGTCGGCCCCTTTCAGGACTGAATCCGATACCTGTAATATTTTTCATTGCCTTATCCCCTAAAAACTCAAGCATTTCTCAGAACTTGCCAGAAGCCATTCAAGCAAAACAGTACCAGATTATGAAATATTTTTAATTAACGTGCACATACTTATGAGGAATAGGCGGTATTAAAGACTGTTCAGCCAAACTAAGCATTGTGCTGTTTTTTTATCCACAGATCTCCCCTCCTTGGTTTGCCTGAATCTCTGTTGAATGATAGAATTAAGCTGCAGGTTCTTCAGAGGGTGGTGAATTCACATACTTTGCCAGGGGCCTGGGCCCCACCCTACCTTCTGGAGCCCGGGAAATATTAGACCATGCTAGGGAAACAACGTGGATCCAATTTGAAGTCTGAGAAGCGAGGATGTTGTGTGGCACATCAGAAATGCACGGCTTTTAACCCACTTTCTCAGGCCTGGCTCTTGCCCGTGTCCTTGAGAGCACGGGGATCCAACATGACACACAACATGCACTGCCTCAGCTCAGCTGAGGGGAGCTCAGGGGAGTGGGGGCAGGCAGAGTTGCGGCCTTGCATTTGAATTTTCCGTGGTTTTGCAATAGATGGAGCACAGCTGGGGGTGGGTGCTGATTCACACGTGCTCATTATGGGTTCTGAGGGGGAAGGCACCAGGGCTTCCCTGGTGCTCCCGATGCCTCTGGCCTCCTGGAGAGCAGGGAAAGGATGGCAGGCAGCAGGACTTCGCAGGCTCATGAACCAGCTTGGCTCATGCTCACCAGGTGGCTCATGGCCACCTCTTCTACAGAGCACCCAGACTGCAGGTTTATTAGTTGTTAATTGTCCTTCTGGATATCGATAAAGTACAGAGTGAAAAACACGCTGAACAGTAACTGTGGCTTCTTTCCATTTGGGTGGTGGAGTTGGATGCATCTGGTAATGGAAGTTGCATACTGTAGGAGTGTATAATGTCCACTAGAAGTTCATTGCTGGAGAAACTGGATGCAATTGTCTTTGAGAAGTGGATGCATTCATTTCAGGACCCTGCTTAGTAAGCTTCTGTAGAAAAGGGAAGAGAGCTTTCCATGCGTGATTCTTTTCACACAGATTGTGAACACCTTGCTACAACTGTTTGTCTTTCCTAACTCTTAGTTCTGTTCTAGAAGCTCATAGACAACTGCATTTGCACACCCAGAAGGCTTTGGTTAGGCAGAGGCACCATAAGTGAGATCATCTGGTTTCATGTCCAGTCCCTAATCCTGAATGTCTTTGCAGCCTCCAATAAATCATCTAGGCCAACATGTTTTTCAATGTTGATGTCTGAAGTTAAACATTCAACTTTGTAGTTAAGCATGTAAGTAGGACTGTTCTGATTTTTATAGACACTGACTCCCACAGTGTCTTTATGTTCTATATTGTGTGGGGGTTTGTGGCATTACTGAAAAATGAAATGAGGATTTAGGAGCGTAACGTAAGTCAGCCAAGTTTGAGAATGTCAGACTTGACTTATACAAGGTCAAGTACATTAATTTTTGCCCCAGCTAACGTGATAAGGCTTACCTGGCTGAAGAGGATGCCAGAAGGACTGATGGACAGTGTGTTTTGATCAACCAGTAACTGATATTTTCTGGTTTATGAATAAAAACAGTTACTATTACAATATAAGGTGGGAGATTTCTTCAGACCCATTGCCCAAACACAGTGCAGTTGTCACATGCAAATGTAGCAGTCTAATACCTTTCTGAATATCAAGACTGTGCCGTTAAGCATAGCCTTGTTTGATCCACCCTCTACCAAAACAATTGAACTGCAGTTTCTTAATGAGCTTTTTAGAGACGTGCAATATCATACTGATGAGATAAGGGCTCCTTTGTGGTACTCGGGATTCATAACTACGCTGGCTCCATGGGCTGGAGTAGAGTGTTTGAGCATTTTATTTAAAAAATAATTGTCACTGTTTTGGTAAAGTTTTGGGGCCGCATTCCAATCTCATTTTCATGGTGTATCTCTGGCACAGAGATCAGAGGTGCTTACAGCTACTCTGTGGGCTAACTTCGTTTTCATCAGGTGGGGACCGAAGTGTAGAGCTCTCTTCTCTCAGGGTTTACAGTGGCGAGGGTGCATTGATTTGCTTCATAATATAAAGGGAGTGAGTTCCATGCCACGCTTTAAAAGACTAGATTTGAGGGTAGCAGGTACAGCTGCAGATTTCGGCTTGTTACAGAGTTAAGTTTCAGAGTGTGCGTGTTAAAAAAGAAGTTCCCAGTGAATATAGGATTGTTTGCAGGCAGAAGTGTCTTCAATTCTAGTATTCCTCTCCCTTCCATTTCGTGAGGGCTGTCACAACTCTGCCCCTTTTGGGGACAGACCAGAGTCTGCTGCAAGTCTGTGTGGAGTGTGTATCAAAGCCTACTTTTGTCTTGCTGAATTCAATGGGAATTTGGTCTTTAAATGTAGTGGCAGCCCCGCTGGATTTCTTCTGTTATAATTTATTCTTTAGGGAGTTTATGTCCAAAAGTACTGACTGCCTCTTGCTTCCAGTGACTTAAACATGAGCTGACTGCTTATCACTCTTGGAAGGTGGTGTTCTTTGCTGCAGAAGTTTCCAGTTTGAACAAACAGACATAATTGCTCAGAAACAAATTTTCCCTTGGCTCCTGATAAGTCTATCTGAAGTCAGGCTTGGTTTGGTGTGCTTTGATGCAAAGGTGTGACAGTGCTTTTCACGTAGTTGGTTTAACACTAGAAGTGTTGTCTATTTTGATTAACATGGTGTGGGTTTTTTTAACGGGTAGAGAACCAGTACAGACACAGTATCATTTTGGTTGCCTCAAAAACATTCTTCAAGTAAATGGGTTTATCATATACTTGATCAATCTTTCAAAATCCAGCTGTTGAGCAGAATCAGCACAGACAATTGTGTTTTCTGTGGTTTTAAATAATGTATCAGAAAGGACCTTGACTTTTAAGAAATAGTCTGTTCTTTTTTCACTCTGAAGCTTGGTGCTGGTCTCACTCCAATTTGGATTCAAGTGTCTTGTGCAGCACAGGGCTGTATGCAGTATGCAACTGCTGGAATTGTTTCTTTTTTTAACTGAGAGATTGGCAGCCACTTGGGTGAGTCACAATCATGAGCCTAATTTTAGCTGGTATGTAGGTATTGGGAGAATCTACCGGAGACAGTTGCATCCGAAGGGTTGAGAGAGGTGAAGTCAATTTAGTTTGGGGGCTTCTTGTGTCTGAATTCTGTTTCTTCTGTCACGGTTACAGTCGTATTATATGACCTTTCTGGTGGAATTCACCTAATTTCTTCACCTTCAAAGAGTTTATCAGGAGGAGACAATCTTGAGTGACAACATCAATGCTTTGATTGATGCTTGTTTGGTATGTCTCTGACTTGTGAAATGCAGGTTTTAAGCTGCCTGCAGTGTCCCAGTTCATTTATTAATTTTTCTATATGCAGTCTCTGCTGATTTCCTCTGTCTCACCTGGGAAATAGAATCCGGGGAGGTGTCTTGGTATGGAGTTTCAGTTCAGTGTATGCAGTCAGAATCTTGCAGTCATTCAGGCTGCAGTCTGGCTGCCAGCACTCATGGCACTGTTTAGAGGCTGCTGCTGTTACTTTAGGGCAATAAAGGTGTTTTGTTGAATTCTGTATTTTGCTCTGTTGGTCCACTTGTATCAAAGTAACCCAACCTCTGGCAGGAGCTGGTTCCTATTGTGGCAGCCCTTGAGGAAAGCAACGTGCACAGTGGTGCCTGCCTTTAAATGCTGCATATGTGAGAAACAAGAGGTGTGTGTTTTTCATGGCATCTTGCTGTTCCCTAATGTATTATTCCTGTTTTCTGTGAGGCAAAGGTTGTGCAAGACTGAATTGTGCAAGGAGATGGAAGCCAAGTTGTCATTTACTGCCCATGTTGGGAAAGCAACCATTAGTAATACCCAAGTCCCTCCTCTGCTTTGTGTTCTGCTCAACCTCTGTGTGTGTCTAGGTAGTAAACGACCATATGTTGTTTATAGAGAATGCAAAGGCACTGTATCATTTTCCACTTAATCAGGGTGTTCCTAATCAGGAAATTGTCCAGAGAACTAATAAAGCCAAATGCACTCAATAACTACTGTTTAAGAGACACAGTAATTCTGCCTAGCAGGAACATCTTCAGGTGATTTACAGGTACCTGGGCCACATCCCATTTTTAAACTAAACATGGTCCTGATTTCTCCTAGGAGAGCCCTTAACATTTGCCTGAGTTATGATGCAGGGAATGTCTGTACAAACAACTTCTCTCACTGTCTGCTTGGTGTTGTATCTCTGTCTTCTCTAGACCAGGTAGGCAGAGAGTCCTCACAGTTGGTGCAGTGGCTGGGCAGCCAGCCCTGCTCCTGCTCTGGACAGAGCCACTTCTGTTATCCCAAGGAGTCACAGGCTGTAGACTGGTGGTGATGGTGATGGTCCTGCTTAAGCTTTGCTCGTGCTGAGCATAAACACGTCCTGGCCCTGGACATGTGTTCCTGATTTGTGCTGCTTCTTGTGTAGTCGTGGCAAAACTATTTGTTCAGCTGTGCAGCCACTAAATCTGCAGCACAGCTAAATCTGCATACTGATCTGGCTGAAAAATGGCTTACAGAACAGGAGAGGGGGAAAGAAGAGAGGTGTCTCATCCAAATGGTTTTCTAGCCTGGTTCACAATGTGGCTGCACAAACAGCTGTACAAGCACAAAGAAGGGAGTGGTGGGAATAAGTGGGTGAGGTCAGGGAGAAGGGAGGCTATTTAAGCCAGTACTGCTGCCAAAACATTACTTGCCAAATTACTTCTCAGCTCCTCTGTTTTCTTGAACATTTCCTCACATCTGCTCTGTCATAGTAAACTCTTCTGGATGTTACTGCTTCTGCATAATAACGTAACAGCTGTACTGGTTCAAACAAAGGCTTCATCTAACCCAATATCCTGTCTCCCATAGTGGCCACAGTAAGCAGACCCACGGGGTAGGAAGGGGACAAGCATGTCTGATGCTTCCATGAATGTTCTCTCAGCCTCAGACAATGTTAGCTCAGGGAATGTCTTGAACCTGAAATGGCTCATTTACACAGTGACTTTTAATGGACCTCTTAAATACCTGTCCAGCTCAAATTGAAGGCCATGTAAATCATCGTTTTCATGGCATCTTTTAGCAAGGAGTCCCACAGTTTTCCTACTTGGGATAATCATAAAGTCCACAGGCAGGACAGACTTTTCTACCAACATGAATGGGCCTGAGACCACGGTGGCCAGGAGAGTGACAGTCATGGGAGCAGCCCAGGACTATCACACCTGTGCTCGAAGAGTGTGCCCTCCAAACAAGGGCTGCTCCAACTACTCCTCCTGTTGGGACTGGTCTCTGGCTCCCCATGGCTCTCTGGCTGTGCCTGGGGATTGCTGACTGTATTGACATGTCCCCTCAACAGCTCCCAGCAGGGGCACGTGAGTCTCAGTGCTCAGGGGTGTTGCCTGGTGCTCTTTGATTTACAGAAGGAGGTGCAGCCATGATGTCTTCCATGACACAAGTGTGTGGACTCATATCATCAGGATATTCCTAGATCAGCATTTTTAACCCCCGAGGGTTTAATGAAGATGCTAATTTCCTAGAAGAGATGATCGTGCTTATTTAGTGTACTTACATGAATTCCATTGAGTCAGGTTGAATGCCCAGTCCAGTAATCTGTGACTTACTGCCCTTTTTATTAATATATCTTATACAAATGTTGACTCACCTATGCAATAAATAAAAATGTTGGAGAAAAGGCTTCCCTGAAAAATTGGAAGTATGATGGAGTTCGTAACACCTGCTAACTACTACTCAGTGAAGATGAAATGTTTTGGTTGTCGCAGTCCAGTATGTGAAAGAAAGATGTGAAAGGACATTTTCCATAAACCAGTGAAGGGTAATTAAGTTCTCAGTAGGTGTGCTAAGCCAAAAGGACCAGGAAGGAGCATCAGGATACATATTATGTGTTCTCCTCTGAGGTGTATGGGTTGAATTTTTGTCTGAAACCACATCAGCCAGTGGAAAAACTTCCAGCCTGCATCAATTCCATGGGCAGATGAAAGTTTTTCACATCCTGGTGCTTGTCTAATTCCCTTGGGATTCATGATACATTACAAACTGGATAAGTGTGGTTACCATCATTTTGTGTGCACATCTGTGCTTTGTGACTAAGTCAGTGAACTGTGGTGCAGCTTGGGAAGGGTGCAACCACAGAGACAAGGCCGTGCTGACAAACTGTGGCAAATTTTAGATGTTTCTTTAGTGGTGTGTTTGATGCAGATTATAATTGAATAGAATTGAACCTACATACCCGTTTACTGGGATGAGAGGGAAAACTCTCCTCTTTTCATCTCTGTTCCTCGTGTTTCTCCCAGTAATCAGTGCTTAGGCCAGAGATGCAGTCCTGCTCTCTGCCCGAGCCACCTGAGTGGCTTTGTCAATGAGGAGCACATGGGCCGAGAATTAAATTACCTGGTAACTATTTGCACAATAAAATCTTTTTATGAATGGACTTTCTCGTGCCCCCTTGGGATGTGATCCCCCCTGTGTAAAATATTCACCATTTATGTAAATGATTGTGATTGCCAAACTAATCAAACCAAGGACAAAAGCCATCACAGGCTCTCATCTACCATGCAGCCCCCACATGAGCTTCTACTTCATTAAAATATATATGACCCAATTCAAGAGCTAATTTGGACAAAACCATTAGGCTTCTGTCCTCATCACTGGTAGAAGTCTGAGGTTCATTTTCACACATGAGTGAGCAGTTTCAGCTTTAAGATGCATGAAGGTTGTTGCTGTGTATGTGCATATGAAAGGGAGAGGCGAAGTGGCAGACAGTGGATGTACTCTTTACTGCTGTGACTGCATCATTTTCTAAGGTCTTACTTGTGCTCCACCTGTGGAATGCTAAACAGGATATAAAAATACATGGATGACTTAAACACAAGAAAGGCAAATTGAGCCTCGGAGAAGGGAGAGTGACGGGATGTTCATATGGCATCGTAACTGTTGGGTGGCTGATATTGGTGCTGGTCTCAGTGGAGTCCCTGGTAGCAGATAACTAGTTAGATCTCCAGAGGTGATTGGACCAAGCACAGGGAATCTCTACATACTCTAAAAAGCTGTTTGGTTTTGCGTTTTGTGTGGGTTTTTTTTTTTGGTTGGTTGGTTGATTGGATTGTTTTTTCATACTAAGTAGCTGTTTTAAACACTTTCATTTAAAAGAAGTCCTTATCAGACAGAGTTTGCAAAAATACTTAGAAGACCTACAGATTCAGAATCTCATGATATTTTTTAACCCAGCAAATCCAAGTAATTTATCCCAGTAATATCCCAGTCTTGGGAAGGGTGCCATGCCTCGATTGCGTCAGTAATACCTACCGTCATGTGCGGCTGGCAGGGGTTTGTTTCCTGGAGCCGCTATCTGGGGTATGGAGTTGCTCTCCAGACTGATGGATGAGTCACCAGAATCTCTGTTTTGTTTGTGGTTTTATCAGAGCTCATCAGGTAGCCGTCAGTGTGATTGACTCACTCCGCGCCAAGTGTCAGGCAGAAGGAGCTGAAGTGAAGTAACGCGAGTGACAGCTAAAGAATAAGCAACAATCTGTCTTTTCAAATGAGTTGTTCTGTTGGCAATTTGACAAATTGCACGGTGTAACTGAAAGTTCCAGTTAATGTGTTGCATTACTTTATTTCAAAATATTCCGTTATGAATTGCTTACATTTAAATTCTGGCACATAGAATGCTTAATGATTTCAGTACAAATACGGTAAAATTGACATAAAAATGCTGAGACAGTGCAAGTCTTCTGAGATTTATTCCTAAATATACTTGCAAAGCCCTGTTTCAGCATTTTTAAAAATAATTTGACATTTTTGTTTTCTACAAAATAAAATGTAATGGGATTGTTCTCAATATAAATGGACAAGAAGGAGAAAGGATGGGACTGGAAGCAATGTGTTCCCCTGTAGAAAACCTCTTGCAAAGTTTTGTTCAGCAGATTTATTTGGATGCCACACCAACTGTTTGATTTACTTTGTGTGTCTTGCATGGGTAATTAATGTTTTTCCCATTCTAAAAAAATATGACTCCCTTTTTTCTTTGAGTTTAATCAAAATTACTCTCTTGCATGATATTAGGATGACATTTTAATGGGATGCGTATATAAGGAGTATCTTTGCGAACTCTGATTTTGTTGCATAAATATATGCCAGGAATGTTGGAAGAATTGTCTTCCAAACCTTTGTTTTTCCTGGCTGGTTAATGTCTTGGGAATGCTCACAGCTCTTGTAAATGGTGGTGTTTATCCATGTTTTTTTGACATTACCCTCGTTATATAAGAAAATGTGAATCATAATGGATTGAGCATTGGCTATATTAATTTATTATGATCATGTTTCAAGGTCTTATAATTTGTTTCTCACAGTCTGTCCAGTCAGTGTCTTGTTACTCAGCTAGCTTGTAAAAAGCTTTATTGGAAAAATTAATGTGTGATTTTAAACAATTGCAGATTTACTGGTATATATCCCTGTGGGGATATCCATAGTCTACAGTGATTTTTTTTTTATTCCCTTTTTTCCTAGAATGACAAATCAAATTTGTGACTAAATTGAAATATTCCCCTATGATTCCAGAGTAAGCATCCCCACATGAAGAACTATTTCCAGGCAATCAAGTGGTCGTATTTTAAAAACTTGTTGTGAAGGTGCTTTAAATGTCTTTTCTTTTTGTATTGCAAAGGACTAGCAGTGTACACTGTCAGCCACCATGCTCAATTAGAGTGCTGAGCCAATCACATGGCATCATTAAAAATGCCCACCGTCCATTAAATCACTAATACTCTGTTTCGGGCCAAGACTGTTGGGAGGTTTGCAGCAGCTACAGTGTCTGGATGCTTTAGGTTTCCTGTCATGCTTGTTAGTCTGATACAGTGTAAAAACACACTGTTTCTGTCGGCAGGAGCAGGTTGTGGGCTTAAGCGCCACTCGTATGGCAGCACATCTTCTGTTTGACTTCGTCACTGCCACCTGCTTGTGTTGTGGTAAAGATTTGCCCAGGAGTCTCCACGAGAATAAGAGCAGACAGCAGGAACAGATTCTCATAACTATCACTTCTTATATGAGACCTTGCAAACAGTAAAGGTATTTTTTTGCACATGGCATTGCTCAAGTTTTAATCTCATCCCTCCTGCTAACTGTGTGGCTGTTGGCAAGAAGCAGAGACTGCAGTTACCATCATTATGTTGAGACTTGGGGCTCACACAGAAGACAAGGGAAAGCTACTTGAAAATTGGTCTGCTGAAAGCAAGGCAGCAGCTTCTCAGTGTCGCTCTGGTGGGGCTGGTTCTCTCCCTGCTGATGCAAAGGCTCTCCCTCATGTTTTGGTGTAATTTAAGCACCATTGGCATCAAAATGTGTGACTCTCTTCTAGTGTGGCTGATGTGACAAGTTTCTCCCTCACAGTGGGTGATACTGGAGTTCAGAGGGTGGCTAAGTGGTCAAGGCCTAGCACAGATGAGAAGGAGCAGAGACCCTTTAAACAGAAGATTACCACCAAGTTATTGCAGGGAATATAACCACAGCTTGCCCTGGAGATATTTATCTGTTCTCTAATAGCTGAATTTGCAATGACATTTTAGTGCCTGTGGCAATGAGCACCATAAGAACTTTTTCTGTCAGATACTGGCTTTGTAAGTAAACCTTTAAAAGGCAGAGGCTGGTGTGTGTGTGTGTGTGTGCTGGAAGCAGGGAGCTGTGCTAACTTGGGCAGACTCATGCCACAGCTGCAGCGAGGTTGGTTGGCCCCTGACTGCGTCCTCTGGCCTGGGACTACCTGCTCTGCAGCTGGGGAGGCCATTTCGGAGAGGAGAGGAAGGGAAGGGAGGGCTCTAAAACTCTTCCCACTTCCCTACCCGCCAGCCAGCCCCTTTCTGTGCAGGGCTCTCTATCGATGAGAAGGTGGGTTTTTTTGGAGGACATTTCCCTCCTGGCATCATTCCAGAAAGTGTTAGACGTGACAATGCTTTTGAGATCCATCATGGAGAGCTGTAGGCGGAATCTCTTGGCAAGAGTTCATAAAAGAAAAAAAAGACAATTGTACTAACCTCGCTTCTCAACCCCAATTTAAAAGAACTTGCATGTTGGCATTTTCTCTTCCATTTTCAGAAGGATGAACACTAACCCAGAGGTGATGATGGTAATGGTTGATGGGTTTGCTCCTGTTATGTAGTGAGTGTTGTATTATTCTTTTGTTCTGTGACTTATGGTTAAAAGTAAAACCACTGACAGTTCTGAGAATGCAGGGGAGGCTTGGCTAATATATATATCCAAATAAAAAAAAAGATTAGTCTGAAAGAAAATGACATTCTGTATTAGTAAGTATATTTCTTTCAGCCTAATTTTTCCAAGGCAGATAATAAAATTATGTTATCTAAATTCAAATGGCTATATTTAAAACATTTTATTACTTTGTTGGCTGCCTTTTTTACTATATATCCCCAGACTTTTGAGACACAGAGGTCATCTTCTTAAAGAATCCCACCATTGCATTAGTTTGCAAATTAGGTCCTTGGAATATCAGCTGTACATATTTTGCATTTAATAAATTAATTTATTAAAGAAGCAAGAAATTGATTATTCAATTACTATGAATCAGGCACCAAACATCCTAGTATGTTAGATGAAGCATCAATAAAAATCTATTTAATCAGCATTTCTTAGCAGTGAACTAGCTGAAACCACACACATGCAAACCCCTCTGTCCTCCAAATGTTTTCAGATGATGTGACTGAAACACAAATGTCCTGTGCAATAAATCTGTGTACAAGCAGGGAATTTGGTGTGTGTGAAACGCAATTTGCATTTCACTCCTGGAAAAAAGTTACATATACATGTTTCTGTTCTGTATGTCTGAATGAGAGATACGGATCCCACAAGTAAGAAACGAGTTTTAAATCTACATGCAGGAAAAAATTGGTGTATCTCAACATTAAAACTGTGCTGAGCACTGGCTACAGTCCAGAATCAAAACTGTCAGGGTTTGTATGTGTCTGCCTGTTTCCTTCTTCTTAAAGATCCTTAAATCTTTGCTTGAGAGAGGCTTTTCCAGGTAGTTTACAGAGGGTGCTGCCAAACACTTCTCATATTAGAGGCCACACAAAGCAAAGTGAGTCTTTTCACTTGGAATTTATATGCAGGGGGATTGCTGAACACTTTGCTTACCTTTTTTTTGGTGGTGTATGTCAAAAATATTCCTGTTGCAGTTGATGGAATGGATCATGTCTTACTATGTACTGCATAAGAATGACAACATATACCTATTTTGAGCTGGGGACAACAGAATATAATGATCTTGTCACCTTAACATCAGCTTTCTTATTGTTGCTCCATTTGGATTCTAAGCATGCCAGAACCAGGCCATGGTTTGCCATTGTATCTCTCTACAAAATAATGATTCTGCTGGGCAGTAGGGTAATTATTGCACTTTTGTTTGCATATTTGTTTAATAATCTGCAATTTGGATTCTCCAGGCCAAGTCCTGCACTCTTCTTTGATCTCTGACAAATGTTGAATGTGGTTTGCACAGAGTGCTGAGATTAAGGTGATGACAGTGCTCTTATTCTGGTGGTTTCAGTGGAGTTGCTTTCCACTTACACCTGAAAAACTAAGATCAGAGTCAAGTCATTGGTGTCTGGAGCCCTATTTTTTCTCCTTTCTGTACTAAAATCCATGTAATGATACTCAGCTACTTGAAAAAGTTTGCAGAAACCAAAGTAAGTGTTGCTTGGTGGTATGGGAGTCTTTCCTATCTTTGAGCAGTTTTATTTTGAAAATAAAATCGTGCAAGCTAATTTTAATGCATTTTGCAAAACTCTGCTTATGATCTCTGGTTCGTGTTACTGGTATACTCTCTTCTGGCCGGACATCTCCCAGATAGTCCCAGATAGTTTCATCCAGATAGTTCTGGGAGATGTTACAAAAGCAGAAGAATCTTTATCCCTCTTTCTGTGAACCTGCAAAAGCTCCTGCAAAATCCGGTACCAGCGCAAATCTACGCAAGTGAAGGAAGCAAAGTCAGTTAAGCTCAAGGCAGACTTGTGTCCCTCTCCAGCCAAATATTCCAGTGTGCCTTTGACTAGACATGTGTTTAATCCATTTTTTAGTCATCAAGTCACTTTAGCGCATGACTAAGCCCCCTGTGTTACCGTGAGAGGTGAGTGTGGGTGTACATTCCTTGCTGAATTGGAATCTATTCCACACGGAGCTGCTGGAGTCTGATAGCATGGGGTGTGTGTGGTGTTTGTGCCATGGTAGGTAAGGATAAGGCCACAGACTGAGGGTGAATCATTGACATCACCACAGCAACCAATTTCTTAATACTCTAAACCTTTCTCTCTTGTGAGACACAATCTCTTGTTACACGACCGTGGTAGAGTGGGGAGGAGGTTTTTATTGGAACAAACTGAGCAGGAGGCTTGCATGTGTTGAAGTTCAACCAGCAACCCTGCTTTGCTTTGCACAGGAGATCACAGAAGTCTGAGCTTCAAGTCCTGTAGTTGCCTTCTGGACGCTGCCCCAGTGCTCTGATGGACTTGTGGAAAGCTGGGGTCGTCCCAGTGCTGATGCTTTGCCTTTTTTTTTGGCACTGGGTACCCTGCTGCCCCCTGCATTGCTCCTGCACACAATCCAGGAAGGATCAGACTTCGTTAAACTCACAAACATTTGTGTATCAGCAGCAGCTACATCTAACTGAGCCATGTAGGGCCATCCATGAAATTGAATTATTTGATATACCAGATTCTCAACTGGTGAGATTCAGTGCCTGAATTAATTACAACGAAGTAAACCTGCCAGGAGGAGGACCCATCCTCCTGTGTGTGTTTTCCATTCGGAGACTTTGCTCATTGAAGCAGACATCTGAAATGCCTTTTTTCTTTGCCTTTTTTTTTTTTCTTTTAATAGAAAC
This sequence comes from Pachyramphus minor, assembly GCA_013397135.1. Taxonomy (NCBI): domain Eukaryota; kingdom Metazoa; phylum Chordata; class Aves; order Passeriformes; family Tyrannidae; genus Pachyramphus; species Pachyramphus minor. Next base: position 228,797 of record VYXB01002304.1, read on the forward strand.
ATAAATCGACTATTTTGAGAGAATACAAATGTTCAGAACGAATCATGTTTTACTTATTTTGGGATTTGAATGATTGTACCAGAAACTGAGTGGTATCTCTTCCAGTCTCCACCAGAGCGAGGAACTTCGTAGAATGAATTTGGTGTTGTCCTGTCCTCCTCACGAGCACAGGCACAAATGTTTCTGTGAGGGCTCAAAAAGAAAAGATACTTTCTTTGCATAGTGGTCTGTAGTCAGTGTCAGATTCCTTATGGGATGTAGTTTGTAAAACACCTGTCAGTCATGTAACATTCTCCGTTTTGTTCAATTGTCAAAAAAGGCTTAGGATTCTTTCCTTTCAGCTTGATCCTTTAAAATGATTTAATAACAATGATGAGTCAAACATTTTATGGGTTTTTTTTGACTCCGGTATGTTTTTCTTGATGTGGATGAGGGCACTTGAAGCTGAATTTGGAGCAAGAGTCAGAAGAGCAGTTACCATGAGGTGACCATGATGGGAGTCCTTTTTTGCCCCCATAGTATTTCTTTTGATAAAAGAGCTTTTGATGGTGCCGGAGAAGAGATTCATGACTGCTCGTGAGCAGGAAGACATTGCAGGCGTAGCAGTGTTGGGCACCCATATGAAGAATTGGCCAATAATTCATTTGTTGTGATAATTTATTGCAATAATTTGAGGTTTTTTCTATTCCTGAAAAACAGCAGGAGGAAGACATTGTTAAAATCTACTCTGAGAATCATAGAACCATAGAATGGTTTGGGTTGGAAGGGACCTCAGAGACCATATCTTGTTGCAATCCCCTGCCACGTGCAGGGACACCTTCCACTAGACTGCATTGCTCAGAGCCCCATCCAGCCTGTCCTTGAACACTTCCAGGGATGGGGCATCCACAGCTCTGAGCAACCTGTGCCAGTGTGTCACCACCCCCACAGTAGAGAATTTCTCTTTAAAGTCATTTCCCCTTGTTCTCTCACTCGATGCCCTTGTCAAAAGTCCCTCTGCAGCTCTTCTGTAGGCCCCCTTTAAGTGCCACCGTCACTATTCCCCAGTTGCTGGCTCTTGCAGCTGTGCCTTATGCTGTTCTCTCCCTCAGAAGGTTTATTAGGAGGCAGAAGAGACACTTCTAAATTAAAAAACAAAACCAAACCAAACCTGGAAGAATTTGTTGTTAAATGGGGAAGAGAGAGAAGACAAATGTCAGACCAGCTCATATCTGTCTTTGCTTAATGACAGTCCTTGTCCTGATGGTTATCTAGTGGATCTGACCATGCTCATTTCCCAAAATTTATATCCATCTCTAATCAGAGGTTAATGTGGTAGAGTAATTTCAGTCCTGCTTCTGTGCTCTGTCTCTGAATTAAATTATTTGCGACAGTTTGAGGTGAATAGGGGAAGTGCTATCCAGAAGTTGGAACCTTCTGTCCATCCTGCAGGAAATAAGAGCTATTTCGTGGGTGTCCCCATCAACAATAAGAAGCTTCTTTCCCAGATGAATATAGTTCAGTTTAATGATCTATGTTTACATCAGTATCTGTTAAAGTAAGGTTCTGTGCCAGAAGAGTGCTGGCTAGGGCTGAGAAGCCTTTCCAAGTGCACTGCCCAGCTCTTCCAAACATACACTGTTTTTAATATGATAGAGTCTGTGGAATTCACTGACTTAAAGGTGTCATCTGACTTTGGCCTAGCAGTGCCTTTACAGTGTAAGTATTAAGCATGTGTCAGCTCTGCATTTTAGTTCTGGGAATTCTTAGGGTTTGCTTACTGACTGTATGTATGGTCGATATTTTGAATTCTTAAGTGCTGGAGGTTTTATACCATGTGGTTCTCACTATGCCCAAATATTTGTGAAATTTTCTATCTATCATATCTGTTTTTTGATCAGTTTAAAAAAAAAAAAGTTTTCATTCCTGAGAACACTCTCTTCTGTGTTAATGCATGTGGAATAAAGGGTGGAAAAGGCTGTATGGTGCAAATCTGTTAACACAAAAATGCACAGGAGATTTAGAGAACTGTAAGAGGACATTTTCCCCAGGTAATGTAGCCTGTAGCTTCTTGCTCTGCAAAACAGATGATGTGTTAACTGTACACTCAAGAGACACACTTCCAGTGTAGTTTTTGATTTTTTGAACTAGTCAAGACCCTTATGACTGCTCAGTCTTGAAGAAATAGATTACTTTTTTGTCTTGAATTAACCATTATGTTTGGAGTTCAGCAGTATTTAAATACTGTATCTCAGAGCTTTCATACCTCTTTTGATGTACACATTGTAGTAAATTTTGGAGGCAGAGTAGTCCTTTCCAATCACAGTTTAAGAGCTGCTGATGAGTTCACATTTAATTCCTAGTAAGTACCTTTCTAGGCATATTCCTGGAGAGGAGGCAAATGTAATATAACATAATGGTTTTCTTTTCAGTCCACATGATTAATTTTTTTTCTCATGATACGGATACAACCTAAGATTTATAAGTTTCAATTTATCAGGTTAGAATGGCCTTCTCTCCAGATGTAATATATTGAGCTCAACAGACAGGGGGCCTTTTAACATTTCTGTCTTTTAAATTGCTATTTATATGGAGAAGACAAGTCAGTAGAATCAGCTGGATTCACATTTTCCCAGGTCTTCGGAATGGAAGACACTGGAGGGAAATAAACTTCAGAGTGCCTTCTGGGCCTAACTGGCAGAGGTGGGTTATTCTCTGCCTACACTAATATATCATAAGATATTATTTTCTGTCCACCAGCTAATAAATAGTACTGTGTGCTAGCAGGGAGCGTAAAATATGACCTCAAGAATTTGATATCCTTTTATATTGAGGGCTAGATAAGACATGGTTTCTTTATTTACCATGAAGATTCAGAAACAGTTTCATATTTAATGGCAGCTATTGATTTACTAGCCCTCCTGAGGGGTTGGAAAGATGAGTGTTTTTGTTCATGCATGAAGTAACAGCAAACAAAATTTTCAAGTCCCAGACACATCTAAAGGTATATCCCTAAATCAGCATAAACTAATTGTTAGTCATTGGGCTACTGCTATTGATTTCTGTTTCCCTGAGAGGAATCAGGGATGGGGATTAGCTCCTCCTGTACATGGAAAAGTGCTCAGATGTGTCACTCCTGCATCAGTCTAACCCATGAGGAGACCCCCAACCCCAAATCTGGGACATGTAGCCCCTCTTAATATGAGATTCTGTCACTTCCTCTTAAGTAACCAAAGGACCTGATCTGCATCACTGCTGAGCACTTGGAGCCTCTAATAACTTTCGTAAGTTTCATGGTGTTCATCATTTCTAAACAAGTTATTTCAATACATGTTTTCCAGCATTATAAGGAAATTTTCAGTATTTTAGCCTTTATTCAAGGACTTTAAGAGAGGCTTTAGTGCAGTTTTCTGGAATAGTCTTTTAGATGCATCATGTCTTTGGCTGGCCTTACCTTCCCTCCCTCCTCCTGACCCTCTCATTTACAATCCCCCGAGCAGTTACAGCTGCTGTTCTTGCACTCTGTCTGGGTCAGCCCTTGTGAGTCCTGCCAAGGGAACACATAACCATGATTTCTTTCCACCACAAGATTATCCATTCTGTTATCCAGAGCTGCCTCGAAGAGCAGGGATGATCTGAGCAGCCATGTGTAGGTGCAGTTAGAAGTGTCTGTCACTGTCTTCAGGGTTCTGGCAGCTCCATGCTATTGTGCCTCTGCCTGTGTTTAGAGGCTGAGGCCATTATGTTGGAGGAATGTTCATTTTGCAGCTTCACAGTGCAGTGGTGTCTTTGCTGGATGCTTCCTCCTGACCACACAGATGGCTTGTGTGACTAACTTTGGATACTGTGGGGATTTCTGTTTGCAAGGACACCTTTCCATAGACAACCTCAGTCAGTCTTTTAAGGCAGAGAGAACAGGTTTTTTTATATGTACATTTGCTGACAAGGAATCTGTGTTGTACAAGTAATAGGACAGTGCAGGCCTGGCCTGATTCACTGAAGTAGCAGTTTTTGTGTGGATTTTGTATGTGCTAATGCTAAATATTGTCTTTTTCCTTGTCTTTTTATACATCTATAGCAAGGTGACAAGGTAAGTTGAAAAAAATGAACTGATATAAAATGCTAATTGTTTGAACAAGTAATTTAGAGGACTAACTCTTTCATGCAGATTACCAAAAAAGGAATCTTTCAAATACATTAAACAAATTCTGTGTGAACTTTGCAAATCAAACAGTTGAATTTCTTTCAGTGAGTGTTGATGGTTTTCTGTAGCTTTGCTTCACTCATTGAAAGGTTCTGCTTTGTGATATACCTGAACTCTTAAGCCTCACTGGGAATTTAGTCCACTCATGAGTGACATTTGTTTTGTTAGGCAGCCTGGTGTATTCTTAGAAAGAAAACTTCAAGATGTCTGTGCAGAGTTTGGTCTGTATTGAATGAGTACATGATTTCTATACTGCAGAAAGGGGAGAACTGACTTGTGATCCCTATACCAAAGCTTGCAATATGTCAAGAAATTTGGGATATTGTTCCTAGCACATACTGGAGGAAAACCAAGTCCTGCTCGTATTTGGCCTCAGATCTAATAAGTAATTTTTGATGATTTCAATTGAATTATTCGATTTATGTAATTCCATAATGCCTTCATAGCACAGAGGCCTGTGCTGCACTCCTGCATTGCCAACTTCATGTAATAGCTGCTATTTGGGAGGAACGTAAGAGAAAGCAGTAGAATAAAAAAGAGTAGCATATAAACTTGCTGGTTTCACCTGATGGTTACACCAGGAGTTTCACAGCATTCTTGTTCTCTAATACATTCATGTCTCACATATTCTTCCAACACCCTCAAATTAATGTAACATTCTGAAAGAATAAATGATCGATTCCTACCAAAACAGCTCTCTGGGACATCTCATATTGCTTGGTTCCATATTAGGAGTGCTGGCTGCACTTGAGGCAAGGCTGCAGCTGTTCCCCCCACCATCTCAGGTCTGTGGTTTGTGGCATTTGGGATATGGAACCATCCAAATGCAAAGACATATGCCTAAAGATGAAGCAATATTTATAATACTAGTTTCAGAGCATGAGCATGAGTTCTCTTTTTTCTTTTTCTTCAGTAACATTGAGGTCTCTCAGTGGTGCCTGTTCATTGAAAATAACCCTTTTCTTCAAGATGCAGAATAATGCAATTGCCATAATGCCCCTGCTGGGTTTGCTGACAGGGCTGGTGTATCTGTAAGGGCTGTGGTTGGAAATACAGCTGCTTCTGTCTTGGGCAAAAAAGAAGGAAATTGTACTTCTTGGTGGAGATAATGCATAGCTGTCCAGAATTGAAATCTTTAAAGGCGGAATTTTCTAATAAGTCACAGATATTGATGTAGATACTGGTGGTTTTTTTTTTTTTTTTTTTTTGTGGCTGCCTCTACTAATTATCTGATAGGGAATTACCCAACCAGACATCCAGGCTTTGCTTTCTAAGCTTAAGATACTTGTGCATTGTTGGAATCTAAATATAAAGCTGTAATCAATAGGCTGATCAGTTTTCTGCAAGCAAAGAGAGCACAGTGTATGTAATAATCACTTTGTGTATATGTCGCTTGTTGAAGTGATTAGAAAAATGATGGCATCAGCCTTTTTATTACAGCAGTTGGATTAGTTAGGGCTTTGGCTTGCAATATTATCTCAGAGACAGCAAGCAGATAAAGCAGCTGTTAGGGAAGCTTTGCTTGTTACAAGGAGCTTGCACCTGTACTTGTTTGTTTTCCAGTGTGTGGGGAAAAGGCCGGGACCATAAAGCTACTAAGTGTCCAGAAATGATACCAGTCCATTACAATTTTCATGGGTCATCTTTTTTTACTGTGCTATATGTAGTTAATCCAAGCCGCCCATGGAAACACACATAAAGCACAGGCCTCCCCTACTGCAGTGTGAAGATGTTACTGTTTGCCTTCATCTCTCATGAGTGATAGATTGATCCTGATCCTGTAGCCCTCTTCCATGTTGAACAGTCCTTCCTCAGCAGGACCCCCTCTGGAAGGACAGGTTTGCGTATGGGAGAAGCTGTGGAGTCAGGTTGTGATTTCTGTTTTAACCTCCCAGGTGCCTGGATTTTTACTGCTTATTGATCAAAGGCAGTAGAAATAAATATCTGCATGCCAGGATTAAGACATACAGATACCATGCAACCTTTCCTTTCTTTGGTCATATATGATTTGAAGGGTAGGTTTTCAAGTTTGTTTGCTTTTGGGGTGGGTGGGTTTTTTTAAAACTTCTTAAATCCTCTCTGGGCTTTGAAATACACAGTTTCATTTTCAAAGCTCTGAATACCAGATCACCTGACATCAGACGCTAAGTTCTTTCAAAGATTTGTAGATAAAGATTTAGAAATCCAGTTTAGTTTCCACTGATGTATGAAGCTCAAGATGTTTATGAAGTTTTATTTTTAAACAAGTAAGACTACCAGTATGTATTTCCATCAAGATCATTATTTTGCATTCACAGAGGTATGAATGAAACATGCCTTTGCTCCTTGTGGTGATGATTTTTATTGATGGTTCACTGAGAAACAGGTCTCCCTAAAATGTAGTTTGCATTTGGAGTTTAGTAGCAGGCTCTGGCAAATTTCTTTTGACAAGGATTTTAATATTTGGCTTCCAGCCATTGAAAATACATGGTCCTTGCTGCTTTGCTCAAAGCTGCATTGTTCCTCAAGAGCACAGCTATCGTGCACGACCATGGAAAATGAGACAGCTTGGTTAAAGGCTTTGCAATTTTAAGACAAGGCTTTAAAATACTTTTGAAATTAAAAAGAAGCATTCATGTACTGGGGAGATGTGTTTGTGTAGGCTCCTGTCTGCAATGTGTGTCATCATAGTCATCTACCTTGTGCTAAATGTAGACCGATAAAGCGGTATCAGATCTGTAGGGGAACAATACTCCACTGTTAAATTGCTTCAATAAGAATATCCTGCTGTTGACATTATTAATTAAAACTAGGAGGCTTCCCTTAACACTTAGGGCACTCTGAGGAACAAAGGTGATCTTAAAAATAGCTTGGACCTAACCGATACGAGGACTTTCATAGCTCAGCATCAACACCGTGACCTGTATTAGGGTTAACAGGGCAGACATATGGTCTGAAAAACTGTCACGTTGTGTTCCTCGCGGATAGCTGCTTTCCCCATTGCTTGCACCTCCTGAGTGATCCACAGCTGCTCCATGTAAAAATCAATACAGTAATCCAGTCTGCAGGTCCCAAGGTGTAGCAGCAGTGGCAATTATGCTTTGACAATAGACTCCTAAAGTGTGTGGTATGGCTTCATTACGGTGAATAACTTTAAATATACTGCCAGGTTTCTGAGGCTCCTCTGATCAGGGCTGAACTGGAGCAGAGATCTTAATTCAAGACAGCTGCTCTTTCTGAGCAGCCCAAGCAAATGTGTCCTAGTGGTGGCAGCTAGTGTGGTAATGAAAATCTATTTGCTTGGTGTAGCACCTATTGCGTGGTGTAGCAGAGCTCTGGATACCACAAAAGTTTGTTTTCAGATGAATCGGGGCATTATGATTAGTTTAAGGCAGACAGGGAAGATGGCTAAAGAAAATTACCTACTCTGTATTTCAGGAGAACAGCAGAGATTTCAAATTAGTTTTTGCTGCTTTTGTTGTTTGTTTTTTTGTGGTTTTTTTTTTTATTTTATTTTATTGCAGACATTTGGAAAGATTACTTTGGATGTGTGCATAGCTATAAAGAAACTTGTAGTTTATGCAAAGAAGAAGTTTAGCTTGCACATTTATCTGAGATGAAGATATTTAAAGCCGTTAAGGAAATGAAAACATAATTATAGAAATAAGCCCATGTAGATATGACATTATTATATTTGGTCTTTTGCCATTTACAGCTCTTGGAGTTGTAGCGTTTTGCTTTCTTTAATATAGAGATGTGGCCATTGACTCGTGGTCAGAGCTGGAAGTGACTGAAATCAGAATGCAGCATTGCCTGTTGAGGCTTGCAGTCACAGGGGACTCTACCTTCATTGATCAGATCAAGATGGATGGCTGCAAAATTGGATCTCCAACCTTGCTGAGCCACACCGGAGTGTGAAGGATGCAGGCAGAGGAATTATGCTCTGGCTTGGCCACACTGCTCCAGCTGTAGCCCCAGGGCTGCTGCTGCCACTGCAGCAGTCTCTCTTTTGGCTGAAACCTGAATGCCTCGCCCTTGAAGCATTTAAGATAAAGGAATGTGTGTTCTAGTCTGAAGAAAAAAGGAGTGTTTCTAGTTGTCAGTGCAGTGTGTGTAGCAGGCCTTTTCTGCTCTAAGTTAGCTTCAGGTTCATCTGGGAATTAAAAAAGTCAATCTCTTGTAAAAAAACTGACAAGACAACATTAAGTTGCTCAAACAGATATCCCTCTGTTTCTCTGAAGCGTAATCTATCAATCATTTCTCAGCCTCTTTCTTTGCTGTCATGAGATGATAGCAAATTAATTGCAGGTCTGGACATCAAACTTTTAAGTACATCTGTGTGCTTCTCTACAAAAATATGTTTCGAATGGCTTGGCAGTTGTAATTCTAGTGACCACTGTCCTTCACCCTTCACTCATAATGCTTTGAGTATTTATAAAGTCATGAAGAAGAATTTAACTTGGTTTTAATAGTTGTTTTTTAAAAGTTAATGATTGTTAATAGAGAAGGATGTTTCCTAAGTAGGCTTCTCAAAAAAAAAAATGTAACCACCTCCCAAAGACCCCAAACCTCTTTTTTGTCCATGTTTCTTTAGCAAGCTGTCCATAACAATGAGGAAATTTTGTATGGAATTGATTCTCTCGACAGTGTAGCAGGGGTGCCTAAAATAGGTCAAATTGCAGTATTGCTCACCATTTTTGAAAGGGCAACAGGCTCCTGTGAGTTTGTGTGCCTCACTGCAGCAAACAGGGATCTTAACTGCCTGTGCACAGGCTGTAGGATTGACCTGCAGAGCCCCATGAAAGGACACGGTCATAGTTTCACGGAAAGTGAGCCTTAAAAATCCCATTCTTTATTGCTTAAACTGATTAGAAGACCAGCACCTTTTGCAGGGCTTTCTGTAAAGCCCAGTTCTGTAAAGATAAATATCTAGGTCAGAAGCTAGAGGTGCTGTCACCTGTTTTTTTCAAAGCTATGGTATGTTTGGAAGCTCTTTAATAAAGTTGGATTGCTATAAGGAATCCAGTGGGTTTCTAAAGCACTCATTGAATTTAACCTGTAAAACTTGACTTCCAGCAGGTTAGCTGAGGATTGTCAGCTGGTGCTTTCATCTCGGCTTAGGCTGACATGAAAATTTCGAGAAAAAGTGAAGAAAAAAATCCAGTGTTCTCTTTATCCTATTCACATGTCTGTTGAGCGCTTTTCATTTACTTCACTTCCTTCATTATGTTGCAAACTCGAGCTTACCTGTCTGTCACTGAGCAGGGCAGGGCACTTGGCCCTGTGGCCCCCGTGCTGCTGCTAATGAGGGTGTCAAGTGAGCCCCGAGCTGATGAGGCCATGGCTGCTGGGGAGCTGCACTGGGTGCATCCAGCAGAGCAGGAGCTGCCAGAATGGACAGAAGTGATGTTAAATCCATTGGAGCTGAGCCCTGGGTACAGCAGCTTTGCCTGGGGTGTGCAGAAACAGGACACCAAATGCATGGTTTTTAGGGCAGAAAACCTGTTCCTCTGAAAGGAGCACCTTTGTGCTCAAGGACCTTTTGGGACTATATGTACTTTGCTGGTGACAGTACCTTTTTTTGCTGTTGTGAAGTGATACTTGTTCCTTTGGAAGTCAGTTTAAAGAATCAGCTGATTGTGACTTCTTCAGAAGATGCATCCTGCTGATATCAAAACACATGAATTCTTGTTTAGCTGGTTTTTTCTCTAACTTCAAGAAAAGAAGGTTTTTAAAGAGTGTGTTGCCACTTAAATATTCAGGAAGAGGCTTTATGAAATTTTAAAAACCAACCTGTTCTTAGCCTGCAGTTACTACAGGTGCCTAAATGCCTTTAAAAATCTGCCCTGTGGCTTCTCTACTCTAGATATTCCTTCAGTAAAATGAAAATATAGCCAGGATTAATTCCCTAACAAAAAGTGTGTGGCAGTTGGACAGAGTGCTGAGGACAAAAAGTAACTTCCAAGAATCCAAGAAATCCAGGCAATGTGAAATTCTCCTAATGTCTCTAAAAGACCGAAATGAAATGCATAGGTCTGACATGGAGGTAGTGGAGGTAGTAAGGAAGAAAAGGTTGTTGCACATACCCTCTTAAGAAACAACATCCCCTTAATGGCAGAACTCTGGGGTCCTTCTTTGCAGACTGACAGCATTTATAGGTTAAATGAAATGAATTAGCAAACAAGTAATTATATTTGCATGTAACTTTGTTAAGATAATATCCTGTCCATCTTAAACCTGTCACATTAGACATATTTAATCTTCATGACGCATGGAGCGGTGTATTATGTTTGACAGTTTCTAAAGGAAGAAGGACGAGAGCCTGTAATTGGAATGCTGCCATTGGATAATAATGATGAGCACTGCTCATCTTCAAAGGGTTTTCAGCCTCTCTAGCTAATCCACACATCCGCTGAGTGGAGAAGGGAAGTTTGATCCCTTTTTAACAGATGGGGAAGCTGAGGTGGAAGAAGAATCACTGGATTAGAACTTGAAGTGCCTGGGTGCTAGTTGTCCTGTGTAAAATCAAAGTTAATTCTATTTGTGCACTCAAATGAAGTAAGTGTATTGTTTAGGTTTAGATTACATAGCTGACATCAGTCATCCTGATATTTGACCCTTCAAACATAAAGTCAAGCTTATGCTCTACCTCTATAACAAGTTCTCTAGTAGTCATATTGCTTTGAGTCCAATAATATTTACAAGTAAAATGTGCAAAGTTTCTGAATGTTTGCACTTGCCAGTGAGGATCTGATCCTGAAAGCCTTCTGGATATAGAATCTGCTTCATAATTCTGGAACCTCAGACTCAGAAATTTGTGAGAATATCACCTATTGCACTGGCAAAACTCTCACTGGAGGGGGCAGTGTCCTGAACAATTTTGCTTGCTGGATTGACATGTTAAGGCAGTTTGGGTTTACAGGTTATTCAAACGATAACACTAACACAGTTGCTGAAGTGGAAGTCTTCTTCTCCCAAAGTCATGCTTTTGGTATTAAACCACTAAGTGGTTTAAAAATAACATTTTCTTTTAAGTCTTTAAGTTACATGTACAGTTACTTACATGCACAATTACTTACTCTAACTTACACTGGAAAATGTTTTAAATTAAGTTTGCCTACTACTGTTCATATTGTATATATTGTATTAGAATAATTTATTTATATAAAAAAGGGTGGGTCAATTATCACACATATTATTTGCCCCTGCGTGATTCTGTTGTTCCAACAGCTAGTGAGTATCAAATAGATATTAGAGATATTTACAAGAAGTCTTGCATGAAAAAATAAATACTAAATTATTTTCTGCTCATTTCAGTTTAGTAAAGCTTCCCTAATGTCATGAAATTTTAATGTACAGATGAGCCATAAACCAAACCATACTATTATCCCTCATTGGAACCCAATGGATGAACTTTAAGCAGCTGGTGAGTAGACGTGGAAATATTCTGACTGATGACATTTGTAATTACTGTCTACCTGGAGAATGCTTCATATATACAACAACAGCAAGCAAAAATGGCAGCATTTAAAAAATCTCATTGATAAAACCAGAAACACTGCCTTTTACTTTTTGCTGGTCATTCTCCCTCTTCACGCAGACATCCCTTTGGTTTTCTTTCCCTTTTGTATTTTTGGAGGAAATTCCTGCATGCACTTGTTAGTTCCCCAATAAAGGAAAAACGTTTTAGTGTTTACCTGAGTTCTATTGGCTGAAATGACAACACGGTTAAAAATCAATGTGTAGAAAGCTGGATCATTACTGAGGTTTCCCCTTGAACAGTTCATAGAGACAGCAAACCCAGGAAAACAGCCTGAGCACTCTGCATCGGGATTGATTTTGGGTACATCTGAGGGACTATAATTGCCTACCCATTCATTTCGCTTCATTCTCCTCTCTATATGCTTCCTCTTTTGAGATCAGATAATCAGTAGCAATAATCCAAAGCAGTAAGAATAAAAATAAAAATAAAAAACAAAAAGGAAAATACATAGAAGTGATCCCCATCAGTTTTGTCTGCAAAACCAAATAGAAGTAACTCTATATTTCATTTATTAATTCCCATATTCTGCTATAATAGCAGAATCTTTGGGAAAGCCCTTATTTCACTGTATGCTAATTTAATAAAAATGCACACTTGGGTTTATATCAATGGTTTTGCTGTTAGTGGCATTGAGACCAGATTTTCAAGTGTGTCAACATCACCAACAACATATTCTCCCTCGTAATTTCTTTTATGATGTGTCAAGAGAATCAATACCATGAGGAGTTAGGATTGCAATATTTCTGTGTGCTAAGGGTTTTTGTTTTGTTTTGGGTTTTTTTCCTTAGTTTTTTAATTTATAAAAACATTTATGGTATTCAAAATGGAGACTCTAATTCAGAAAGTATGACTCTTAACTGGCCTATTTACACAGATCATTGATTAATATGCTCTGACACCTACTCAAAATAAAGCCAGATTATTCAATTTATATTAGTAAACCTCCTTCAATAGGAGTACCAATTAAAAGAAATTGAGATTTTACTCATATTGTCCACCTTGTAAATTTACATCATCACAAACTCTGCTGCAAAGTCTTAATATGAGAAGAAATTGTTCTGTGATTATCTGCCATGGGCCATAAATCTGTTTTAAAAACTCACATTCTGCCTAAATTATTATTCAAAAAATTATTTATAGATTAGTATTTTTTGTTTCAGGCACAAGCAAATATGTTGAAGCTACCTAAGTAAATTTTTTTTAAATTATATAATAATACTGTCATCATGTATAGGTGTAACATACCTGAAAATTGCAGTTACTGCACTGAAAGGATCTGTTGTCACAAATGCAGACCTTTTTTGGTTCCTCGTGTGGTTCTTGCTGTAGCTGCTTTCATACCACTGAGGATATCTTCTGACCTGTGATTTCTTGGGGCTCTTTGCTCTAATGTTGTATGTTACTTTAGAGTTTTGTTTAGTCCTAAATTCCTCTTTCAAATAATGCCTTTGTTGGTTCATCCTGGAGTTCTGTTCTTGCAACTTGTCAATGTTTTAAGTATCAGATTTCCTAGTGAAAAATTCTGCCTTTTGTTTTTTTCCCCTCTCAGACCCATAAACTCAATTTTGAAATGTGAGAATTAAGTTGTGTTCCCCCTTTTTCTGTGTGTGTGCTTAAATCTATCTCCAGCAAGAGATAAGCTTCTTGCAGCAGAAGGTTCGTTGACTGTCATCAGAAAAGGAAAATCTACTTTTTTTTACATTCTGCCTTCAGTGACCTCACCCACTGAAGGCAGTGGTACCGTGCAGGGAGAACATGGTTCTGAGGAATGAAAGCAGTTAACATTTCATTTTGTTCAGGTGTGTCTCTGCAAGGAGCAGCTGCCGTGGAAAAGATGGTGTCATTTTAATGTGAAGCTCTTCAGAAGAGAACAATGCTTTTGAGAATCTAAAGAGTCACGTCTGCTGTCATTTTTATAGGGAGATCATTACACACTTCAGCTATTCAAACGGTTTCTCCTTTTTTGCACTCAGTTTTAGGTGTGCCTAAATCCTTGCCTTCTTTCCTTTTTTACTTTTCACTTAGTTAATCATCAACTACATTGATGTTTCCTTCTCTTTCCCTCAGCTCAGCCCTCACAGGTTTAGCTTCCTCTGCTGTTTCATTGTAGGCGAGTCCCTCCAGTGCTGAGCATATTTTGTTACTCTCTGTGACAGCTCTCTAGTTTAACAGTGTTTTCTAAATAATATTACATGTAGAAGTGCTTGCTGGGCAACCAGGACTGTGATAATATAGTTAATACAGTTATAATACTGTTAATAAGTGATTTAAATGTTTTCAATTGTGTTACTATGTCAATACAGGCAAATTTGATCAGCAGTATATTGGCAAATACATTCCTATGTTACACAAACTTTTCTATACTCTTCTACTTCATCCATGACTTCAGGGAGAGCTCCTTACTTCTGCCATTTTGGGAAATTCCTTCATCTGTTTATAAAAAGCATGGGATAACTTTGTGGTAGAGAAGGCTCTATCGACATTGAGACATTCAGAGAGAGTGAAGTTTTATAGGAAACAGCAATGAACTGTTTTCTGATGAGAATTATAATTGCATTAATTAATTACTTAATTGTATTAATTTTTGAATACAAACTGTGAGTTTTGAATACAAATTGTGAGTATTTTCATTGTCTCAAAATGTGTTTAATTCAGCAAGATAACATAAGGCATAATTAATCTCTGGTTTAAAATAAAGGAAAACATTTGAGTCTAATGTGTGCAGATTGTGTGAGTTTGATATCTGCCTTCTTCTTGTATTCCTTTGCTTCTTGTGTTTCAGGGAAGCTCAGATATATTGGTATATTCCATGAAAGTGTTCAGCAAGGAAAAACTGTGGAATTTCACTCTGAATTCAAAATAAAATGCCACACACAATTCTATCCTTATATTTATGAGCTTGCAGCCAATTTTTTCTTTTATTTTACTCATTATTACTAAAGTATAGAAAAGTAAATCTCCTTGTTTTAACTTCTTTTAAAATAAAAAAGAAAAAAACATGTCAGTACATCAGAAATGAACCTCCTGGCATTGGAGAAGAGACTTTGAAGTGTGATTTTCAAAGTCAAAATTTTGAGCCATGATAAGCCCTTTTAGTTACGTATCCATAATCAAACAGCCTGTTAAATTCTTGGGAGAAAGACTTGTAATAAATGTAGCAGCTGATGCATTGTATGGGACTAATTCACAGGTCTGTTCCAATGGCATGTTAAAGCACATGGACACACACTTCTGATTTCATCTGCTTCCAAGCACAAAATTACACATTGCTCCTCACTAATAATATTTTTTTTAAAATAGCGCAAGGATGAAGAAAAAGCCTGGGCTATCACTTATAATAATATCCTGAAGCATTAGAGGTTCTACAAACTTGTGATCTTGATGTGAAAAGAGTGAGCAAAGGGAAAATGTCCATGTACCAAGAAAGCAGTGAAGTCTCCATGAATATTCTCATGCCCTTTCTCTTTGTTTTGCTGGATTTGGATCTGTACCACCGTGTTTTAACTCCTGTCCAACATAATACATTAGTTTTTAATTACACTGCTCTTCAAACCATTGTAGTCCTTCAGGCTGATGTTGGAGGTGATTGTTTAAGGCATTAACACAGATTATCAATCACAGTAGTTAGTTGTTGCTGAAAATACAGAAGCTGTGCTGTTCATAAGAGAGGGAAGTCTACCTTGGGCCCATGAAACTTGAGAGACTGAGACTTAATTTCTTTATCTTCCTTGGATTTCCTGTGCAACTGTGGGCAGTTCTTTCAGGCTTATAAAAGGACTTGGATCCTAGTATTTGCTTCTTGTTCTGTTTATTTTCCCTCTCCCCTTTATTTTTTTTCTTTTTGGGTTGCTAAATACTAAACAGTCCCTTATATGGGCAGTAGAAGTGTTGGAATGTATCTCTGTTCCACTCTTTTTAATGTCCTGGTGGGTAGAGGACCCTCTATCATAGCAACAGATGCAGTTTTCACTGTAGGACCAGAATCCACTAGGTAAGTGTTTTCTGCTTTGTATTAATCCACAGAATTGTGAATAATTGAGAGTTGTGAATGACAGGAAAAACTTGAGAATAATGAATATGAGTGAATAACTGAATTCAAAATTAACTCTTTTGCCAGGAAGCTTTGCATTTTCCTTGTTGCTTTCAGATAGTTAAATTTCTCAAATAAAACTTGTTCTGTGCAACTTGTGGTGAAAAGAGGAAGAGAAACTGATTTGAACGGAAGCCTCTGCCACTGGGATGAAGTGCTCTCCTCAGAGTCCTAGGGAAAATGCTTTTGGGAATTCTGCCTATTGACAGAGCCAAAAAGAAACCATAGAGGGGCCATACAACAGAGATAATATTGGAAGCAAACAGAAAGACATTTTTGGAAGGTGATGCAGGAGGACTGAAGAGCAAGATACCGGGGCAGCCTGTCAGAAAAATCATTCTGTTGCTGCCATGCTGTCTGTATATACTAGGCAGAGAGATGAAAGACTAAAACTGAGTCACCTGTGAGGAAGACAAAAAGGTGTAAATCTGACAGAGGTACCATAGTTGCTAGGTCTAAATTTATGCTTTCAGTTCTGAATACTGCAGGGCAGTTGGCCAGGCTGGGATTAGCAAGACAGATCTTTGTAGGAGAAATATATGTGGTTCTTATACTTGGGAAACTGCCACTAGGAAAAACGCCTCCAAAAAAGAGGCACAGTGGCATACAAAGCTACTGTGCTTTTCACCAGCTTTAAAACTGCTCAAAACTCCTGGATTTCCTCTTCAGTTCCTTTTTTTGGTACTTTGTTTTTTCCCTCCTCTCCACCAAGGTTGTTTACATCTCATTGCTGTGTGTGGCTTGTAGGCTATTTAGTCTCTGTAAAGGACCTCCAGCAGGAAAAGGCCTGATAGTGTGAGATGCTTAGTTCTTGTTAGTGCAGCTGCCATCGCTGCTAAGGGAATTCTGCACGGGTGGCTGTGGGTGCGAATGGAAAAAAATGGGGAAGTGGTGAAGAAATCGAAGATGTTGTGAATGTGAATGGAGAAACTGGATTGTTGAACATTTCTTCTCCTGCCAGGATAAAATAATTATTGATGAAAGCTTTACTCTGCAGAGAATCTGTTTTGAGCTTTGTGCATGTGAGCATTTCCATTTGGTGTGCAGATTTAAATGATGTGGAGAATGCAGTCTCTATTAGAAAGCAGCCATTGATGATAATGGCACTGACCTGGAATTTGTTTCTATTCCACGTGAGTTTGGCAGAACGGGATAGAAAAGCACTGAGATTCCTTTGCTATTCTCATGATGGAGAGGACTGATCTTTTGCACTGTGCTTTGGGTTCTTCCAGCTCTGCAGAATAGATTATCTGTTGCTTTTTCAGGAAGAAGTTACAATAATTGTATTGATTGTCTTTCATTTGACTCTTGACTGAGAGGAATAAAAAGCTTCACTGTTATTGATTTAGTTTGCACTCAAGTATGTTACTTTTGTTTTCCCTTCCCATAGGACCTAATCCCAAGGCCATTTATGCAGTTGTGTAAGGCCTTAATGCAGCAGAGGTAATGCAGCTTGGTTGGGCAGAGGCCTGAATCAGCAGACAGCCTGTGTGCCTGTCTCCTTGCTCAGGCATTTACAACTCTATCATCTCGAAATAAACCTAAAATAAATTAAGAGAAGTTGAAACACATGGATTTGTTTATCTTGGCTTTTTAGGAACTATTCTCTTACACATCAAATGACTTCCAGGCAGATCCTTGCTGTATCTATTCCTGGCATTGACCAGTACCAGAGGGGCAGGAGTTCAGGGCTAAAGATTTTCGGGTGCCAAGCACACTCTGATCTGGTTGCTACTAAAATGCTGTATCTGCCATGGTAGGAATGGTCTGTGCATTGTGCTTTGGAACACCCACGAGTAGAAGCTGGGCAATGTTGTCGTAGTCAGCACTTAAATTTTAGTGTTTAAATGTTAATTTTCTTCTCCCTACACCCTATTCTGCATCCACAAATAAAGTAGAGCTGATCCAAACAATTCTGTAGGAAAGGCTGTTGAACTCCATGGGAGCTAGAGAGGTGATGCCCAGCTCACAGGCTGAAACTGAGAATCCTTTTTTTCAGTCTCTCAGTGCTTCAGTGTTTGTGGAAAATAATCTCCCATAAATGTGTTGAATTTTATGTTTAATACTGATTTCTCCAATTCTTTTACTTTGAAAAATAATTAAATAAACCTGTAAATATAAGCACAATTCAGTTGGGCAGAAATATTTAGGCACAAAACACAGCAAAGCAAACAGGTAGTACAAGATAAGCACAGAAATATGCCTGTGTGCATATGACAAGTAAAACTTACCTCATGAATTAGGGTCTGTTGAATGTAAAAGCCTTGTGGTTAAAAGACCTCACATAGAATCAACTCAACTTCTTCAGCTTATGCACTGTGCCCATATAGTAGTGCCAGGGTGTGCATTATTAAAATCACACAATCCTGTAACAATGTAAATTTGTCTTGGATTTCTTGGACAACTTTCTTCCATCACTTTCAAACATTTTCACGGGAGTTACACCAGTGCTATATCCCTCTGCCACCTCATTTTCTTGATATTGCAAGTAAGGCATATTAAAAACCAGGAAATGCTTTGAGACAAAAAGGTGTGTGCGTTTAAAATTGTTTTATTATGTTAGACTCAGCTTCCACTCCACTCTGAAATACTGCCTTATGCACACCAGAATTTTAGAAAGGCAATGAAATGTATTTAAGTCCAGGTCAGGTATGGTCACTTGAACAGCTTCTTTTATCCTGGAGTGGTTGGTAACTAATAACAGAGTCAGGTTCTCTAGTCTTAGTTCTCACTTGCTGGATGGTCTTGGCAAATCTTTTCTGTGTCTTGTCCTCATTTAAAGACAAGGAGGCAGGGATCCATTGCACAATGCTTTGTCATCAAATGCAATTTCATTTCCAAGTTTTTGTTGTTTTTGTTATCATCCAAGTGTGGTCATTACTGTACTGTTTTCTAGAGAACATTAAGCCCTCTCCAGCGTGCTCTTTTTTCCCTCAAAAAATTTATGTGTATATACCTTATGTCTGGGAACCTCTGAGTATTTCAGAAAGACTGGGGGATAACATTTTCTCTGTTTTACAGATGTAGCAATGGAGAATCTGTAATGAGCAAGATCCTTCTTGGATAATATACATCTTACCCAGTGGTCCAGGTTCCTGTGTCTCAGCAGCTTTAATCGCTAGAGAACTTGGCTCCCCTTTGTAAGAGAGAGAGAGGAGTGAAAAAGCCATCTGCTGTGGTGGTTGCTAGGGAGTTACACGCTGCCCTCAGGTTAGGCTGAGCCACTTGCTCTCACATTTGTGTTTGTTTGGGCCACTGCTCTGTACCAAGCTAAAGTTAATTTAGCTCTTGCTTTTTTCCTTCCTCTCCCAGTAAAGTGGCAACTGGGCAATTCAAGGTGGGCTGCATGAGTTTAAATATATAACCTCCTAATACATACATGCAGAAAGGGAGAGTAAATGTAAATTTTGTAAAGGGTTGCTCTTCTACTTACTTGTTGTCTGAGGTTTGCAGCATAGACAGGGAAGAAAACTGATTTTGCTGAAGAATACTCACAACCAAGACACTGGCACAATACTGAGGTTTATATAAATCTATTCCTTATGGCTCTGTGGGGAATTTCCAAATGTATTAGCATTTTTAGGTCCTCTTATCAGCACTTCAAAGATAAAGTGGTGTGGAGATGAACGCTTCTCCCTTTGCACGCCGGGTTTTACATACACTGTGCACCCAAAATAGGTAGGAAAGTCTAAAAGGGATTTATAAGCAGATGTTTAAAAATGCAGTGAATGATTTTTCGCAGGGTTTTTAATTATGGTTTGTCAGCTGGCTTCTCATAGGAGCATAATCACAAGGCAGATAATCACTGATGGTTTATTTAAAGAAGAAAGAAGAGAAGAAAAAGCAGGCTGGGTAGTGTTTTTGTGAGGTGCAGCTGATGGGGGCCCTGTGTGTCTCCATCATGTTTATCTCCCTGCTCACTGTCGTCATGGAAGCTCAGAGCCAACTGGGAGATCCTGCTCTGCACAGGACTGGATTACTGACCCTAACGCATGGAAAATTGAATGTATTAAGCAGCAGCCGCATTTTCAACCCCAAGGACTTCACAAGGAATTTGAAACAAAAGGCCAGAGCCCTCTGAGGAGATTTTCATCCCAGGGGGGAGTCTCATTTTTAAAAAACAAATTAGCATCACCATAGAGAAGCAGCTTCCAATGACCAAAAATTAGAATACAAAATGAAAGATTTTTTCATTCTCCTGGGTGCTGCTTTCTATCTTTTTTTGCCAGTTGAAGGAGCTCTCTTGTCTTAAATGTAGCTAAGGTGAGCTAAGCTCTGACCTCAATGCAGTGAGTTGCACTCACATTGGAAGTGGGAAAACCAGTGACATCAGAATGTCTTGACAATCCATGGGTGAAAGATAAAAGAGACTCATTCTTTTACAGAGGGTTACCAACAGTGCTGTCTTGATTTATATGTATATAAATTCACTAAGGTCCATGAAAGGAGACATCTACAGGAATTAATCTAGCAGGGACAGATAGGTGGTTCCCCCCTCTCTCCTTTTCCTCCTGGTGGCAAATATCGCAGATGTCTAATAACAGAATTCTGAAAAGATCTGTGAAAGAAAGCTCATGAGCTGTAAAAGCTTGGCTTGCACATACTAGCAGGTGGAAAATGGGGATGTCATATCCTTCAGAATAGGGACAGCCAGGAGCTTTTGGGAGAGGGCTTAAAGGTTTGCGTTTGGAAGTGCAAAGGATGGGATTGCCAGATGTAAGGCACGGACAACCTCCATGTGCCTCCTTAACTCCAGTTCACTGCTTTGTTGCACAGAGTTGTGCTGCGGGTTGAGGGGCATGGTGAGGTTAACGGCAGATGTGTCTGTGCGTGAGAAATGGAGGGCACAGGACAAGTCTGAGAGGTTTGTTTTGCCGTTTTGCCCCCTGGGGCAATGGCAGAACAGCTCCTGCCAAGGAATTCTGTGGGGACTGCGTGCTGAATTAATGCCAAATGTGTTTCACCTGCCGTTTCCTGTGATAGATGCTGTCCCCTGAGCTGAGTGTACATCTTTTGAACTCCTCAAAGGAGCTGTTTTAGCCTCGTTGCAAACATAGCAGATTTATAAGCTAACAAGCTTATACTGATGAGTATTTTCTCCTTAAGCCTGGGTATCCAAATGTAATAATACTCTGCAGATTTTTCCCTGAAGGGTGCCTGAGTAGCCTGTCACTTCAGAGGATGTGCATTAAGCCTGAAACAACACAAAGAATAAGCAGATTTTGATGATAGCCGTTGTCGTATGAGATTTTGCAAGTGAAGCATGCATTTTTGGTGCAACCAAACCAAGACCACAGCCAGCAGTAGTCAGTGCTTTTTGACTTTCTGCTGTAGAAAAATACTAAAAATATGTACAGTATTGGTTTTTATATGCAAAACACTTTATAAATACTAAACAACTAGTTCTCACAAAATATGTACTTGAAGCCAAACTTGTCCCAAAGCCTCTCTTCACCTCTTAGATTGTTTCTTAGTTTCTGTCACCCCAGAGTTATTCATGCAGTGCTCTGTGTTGATTTGTTTTTGATAGTGTATATGCATATATACACTGTGGTCTATCTAGACTTCAGCAAAGCCTTTGACACTGTCTCCCATAATATACTCCTGGAAAAGCTGCAGCCCATGGCTTGGACAGGGGCACTCTGTGCTGGGTTAGGAACTGGCTGGAGGGCCAGGCCCAGAGAGTGCTGGTGAATGGGGCTGCATCCAGCTGGTCGGTCACTGGTGGTGTCCCCCAGGGGTCAGTGCTGGGCCCAGTTCTGCTTAACATTTGTATCGATGATTTAGATGAGGGGATTGAGACCATCATCAGCAAATTTGCTGATGACACCAAGTTGGAAGGGAATGTCAACCTACTGGAAGGCAGGAGGGGTCTGCAGAGGGATCTGGATAGACTGGAGAGTTGGGCTGATTCCAATGGGATGAAGTTGGAACAAGCCAGGTCCTACACTTTGGCCACAACAACCCCCTGCAGTGCTACAGG